>PVLD010011328.1:0-65863 GCA_004027595.1 Dinomys branickii
AAAAAAAAAAAAATTAGTAGTTAAAGTGGCTTAAATAAGGAAGAAATTATGTAATAAAAGCTCATATGTAGTGAACTCTAATTAGATGTGATTATTGTATGAATTTGCATTAAATGTTATCTTATACATATGTCTGTCTCCCATGAAAAACACCCTAGGTATTAAATATTATTTTATTTTCACCGATGAGGAAGCCAAGACCCAAAGTTGCTATCTGACCAGCACAACTAATCTCTAAGAGGCAAAAGAAGCATTTACCATCATCCACCTTCTCAGTGTCTACCTTCTAACTTATATTGCCTTTCAGTAACAAGCACATCAGAACTAACAAAAGCACACATTAGGATGCTCCTTTAATGGGCTTCTCATAATGGTCTCATTGATTTTTTTGGCTTCTTAATGAGTCAGAATAGCTTTGATATTATCCACAAAATCCCATTCCAATTTCTTCTTCCAATTCTTTAATCCAAAAGAGAGCTATGTTAAATGTTTCCTACCAATGATAAAGCATGGAGGAATACTTTTGAACAAGTTCAGCTTTAAGTTCTTGAATACATATTTTTCAATTAAAACTGTCCTTCTCATGCACACAGCAATTCCTAGTGTCTATTATAGAAGTTCTGGGGCTCTAAGAAAATCAGATACTAGAGAATGCTTTAAGAGGATATCAACTCTCAAAAATTAATATTTTATTTACTTTTTAATGAGTAACTGTTATAGTAATGATAATTACTATCTATTCAAAGGAGAATTCTAAGGGTACCCTTGAATATATTTGCCTTGTGGATTTTTATGTCAGATATTTTGAGGTGAAACTCTTACAGAGGTGTACACTTCCATGAATTTTGACAAATGTGTATAGTCATTTAATTACCAGTATGATTAAGTGATAGAGTATCCTTATTAACAGCCAATTTTTCTAAATGATCCCTTAGAAAGTCAAACTCTTCACCTAATCCCTGGCCCTGGCAAACACTGGTCTCTTTTTTTGTCCCTATAGTCCTATAGATTTCATTCTCTAGTCTAGAATGTCACATAGACAAAAATGGTGGTCAGTTTCTATGTTTGCCTTCTTTCAGTTAGTATGTTGTTGTTAGAATGCCCCTTCATCTTTACATAAGTCAGTAGTTGGTTGCTTTCATTGCTGAGTAGTATTTTATTTTATGGATGTACTACAATTTTTCAACCTTTTCCAGGTTGAGAAATGTGGCTTGTTTCCAGTTTTTTGTGATTAGGAACAAAACTGGTATAAATATATACTTTTGTATAAATAAAAATTTTTTGGGAGTGGTTAAGCACCTGAGGATAAGAGTTTTGGGTCATGTGGAATTATGACCTGTGTACATTCTCTTAAAATTCATACATTGAAATCCTCCTCCCAAAGTGAAAGTATTGGAAACCAGGATGTCTTAGTTACTTTACTAGCAATGTTCAGACAAAATACCTGACACCCAAAGATAGACAGGGGAACGTTTATTTAGCTCACAGTTTATAGAGGTTTCAGTCAATAATTGGTGGGCTTTCAGGCAGGGTGGCCCATGGCAGAAGGGCCACAGTTCATGGTGGTGGGAGACAGTAAAAGCAGAAGGAGAGACTAATAATGTCTTTCTGCCCCTTTTATATCATCTAGAGTGCTGGGATTAGGGCAGTGCCAAACCAGTCAGTGGACTGATTTGGTAATTATACACCCTTAATCCCAGCATCACACATTCTAGATCAAGAGACTTCTGAGAAAGCTCTGTGACTGTGTGTGGCTTTGGGGGCACATCCAGACACATATCATAACTTTCCATCCCCGACCTATAGAGACTCATGCGTACCCCGTTATACAAAGGCACTGAGTTCATCTCCAAGAGTTGCCAAAGTCCTAACAATTTCAGCATTGCTGAAAAGTCCAAGTCTCCTCTCTGAGTTAAGGCAAATGAGTCCCTGTACAAATAAAAAGAAAGTTAAACACTACTAACATACAAATGCATAAGATAAACATTATCATTGCAAAAGATACAAACAAAGGATTGGAACCAAAGCAAGCCCAAACTCCAGCAAGGCAAACATTAAATCCTGCAGTTCCATGTGCAGCATCCAGGTAATCTGTGGCAAGATGTGAACTTCAAAGGCTTCACCACTATAGCATTTCCAGTGCTTGTAGCACCCAAGACTTTTCTTTTGGGCCCACTCTGCTCTCTCTTTCAAATTCTCCTCAAACTATCCATGTTCCTGGCTTCTTCAAACTTCTGGGGTCTCCACTGCACCTTTGGCTTCACCCTTACAACTTTCCACACTGCCCTCTGAGGGGCATACTACCTGGATTCCCAGGCCTTCTGAAATCTGAGTGAAAACCTTCCTGACCCCATAACTCTTAGATTGTGTATGCACCTAAGTCTAGCAACATGTCAATAATGCCAAGATCTGCTGCCTGCAGGAGCAGTAGCCAGGGTTCTGTCTCCGTTGTTTGTTGGGGTTGAATGCCTGGATCTCTGAGCACTCTGAATCCTATTCTGAGGAGCAGAACTCTCTAGTTCCATTCAGGAACATGGTGCTTTGCAGCTTTCATCTCAAAGCAAAGTCTTTCAGTTTTGCAATCTTGAGGCTGAAAAGGGGGAAGTCCTTCTTATGAAGCCCTCAGGCCGTCTTTTCTATTCTGTTCCTTCTCAGCAATCTAGATCTCCTCGTCTGTACCTTTGCAGTCCACACATCTACTGGAGCTTCCTTTCTGGTCAAGCTCAAAATGTTTTAAATCATTCTACTGGGCTCTTTGCTCTTGATTCTCAACATAAATCTGGTTAGAAGCCCACAATAGTACCCATGCCATTGCTTCAACATTAGACTGCCTTGAAATTTTTTCTACAAGATTAATTAGTCTGCCACCCTTAATTTTATTCTCAGGCAAAGTCTCTGAAAATAAACAAAATGAAGACAAACTTTTTGTGAAGCCACAACACACATTATATGGAGTCCAATAGCCAGTGAAGTCCTTAGCCCCAGCAGAAACCTCCAGAGCCTGGTCTTCACTGGTAGTATTTCTATCAGTCTTCTGATCTTCTGAGCTTTAAGTAGCATTTATATATGGTCCAGCTTCACTTTTTCAGCCACCATCTTTGAATCAATCCAAACACTTCCCATAAGCCAATCCCAAAGGCTCATGAACCACATGATCAGATATAGTCATGGCAGCGACTCCACTTTTGGTACCAGATTTACTGTATTCAGGGTTTGCAAGGAACACATTTAATACAGGACATATAATTTATAGGATTATTTTATAATATTCACCCAAAAAGTCAAATGCAGAGAAGTGCAATAGATCTGTCCACATGTCAGGTACCAAAATAATCCAGCAGAGGGCCTGAATCCCATGGCAATTTCCTGCATAAGTCCATCTGAATATCTACAGTCCATGGCTGTGTGTTTCACAAGTCCAGATTGAAGTCTAGAGCCCACTACAATGTCCCATGGACATCAGTATCAAGGATTTGCCAGGTCAGTGGTGGAAACTATGAAGTCTACACTAGCAGGGTGAAAGATCTGTGCCACCAGGTTGCGGGTTCTGTACTGGAGTCAGGAAGCAATGTTCAGATAAGGACCAGAGGTCCCCTGAAGAGAGCAGCAGCCAGCCTCAGGAAAAGTGAGGACCTAAGCTCATCAGATGATAAAAACAACTAAGTTCACATCAGGAAAACCAGCACAAGCTTCTTCAGGAGAACCAACAGCACCATCTTCCCTTACAGTTATCTTTTTATGCTGTTGGCAACAATCATCAGGTGGGCCTTCCATACCCAGAACCACGCCAACTCAGTTCAGTTGGGTGTTCAAGCTTACCATTAGTTAGTCCACCACACCAGGCAATGGGGTATAATTTTTTAGTGAGAATATGGCTTTTATCAATACACATTTGCAGTAATAATGATTAGATGCACTGTAGAAGATTGGTACATGTACATACCACATTTCAATTCCCTTTATCCATTTATCTTCCACCTACCCTTCTTTGACTTTTCACATCTAGCCATACACAATCAAAAACATTAGTAGGCCATTAGGGTATTTGAAATTAACAGATCATAAGGGCTTCCTTTTCTCCATGTAAAACCACAGCAAAAATGGGATTAACTTCATGTTAGACAGAGAGTCTCCCAACCAAAATCTAAATCTCCCGGCACACTGCTTTTAGACTTTTCATCTCACAGAACTGTAACAAATAAATATTTATGGCTTCAGTGGCAATGTATACGCTATTTTCTTTTAGAAGCCTGAACTTACTAAGATAAATGATAAGTATGATTTCATATATATCTTTCAGCTTTTAGTAAGATTCCAATTTGCTTACACTTATCAGTTATACCTGTATGTAACTGAATTTTCATTTTTTCAAAAGAAAGGTGAGTATACCTTTAATATGTTTTACTTACCCTTTTGCTTTATTAATATTCAAAATCAACTCCTTTAAGAGAAAACATATGCTCTAAGGCGCATACCAAAGATATATTACATATTCCGTTTTAAGAAATAATTATAAATCATTTTATTTTCTCACACACATTTAATTTATACATACATAGAAACTTAGGATGTATGCACTGAGACTAAGGCAAACATCTAATGAAAGACAGTTGTAGGGATTATTAATGGAAGAAGCATAAAGACATGTAAAATTCATTCAGCACTCTGCATGAGGACAAATTTAATCAGGGCACCTGTGGTTGATTTGTATCTTTTAGTGTATATGTCACAGGCCACACATAGAATGAGGAGGAGGCACATGACTGTTGCACCTTGAAATATGAATAAAGATGCAAAGAAAGGAAAGAAAATGAATGAGTTAGAAGTGTTATTATAACATTTTTTCAGGAAGTTAGACAGGCCTTAAATTTATTTGAATCTATTGAATTAAACTTTGAATAAGTCATTGTGTGGCAAACAATTTATATTGAAGCATTAACTTGTACTTTGTTGGCCTAGAACTCGGTCATATAATATATCCTATAGCAATTAGAACAGAAAGAATCCTTGATACATAGCAATGCTCTATACAGGAAGGTTGAGATTGCTTTGCAGAAGAAAAGAATAACAAATGACTATTATTAGCACAGATTTCATTAAACAACACTAGTAATTGCATCATTCAAAAGGGAGTCAATAATCACTTCACCCTAAAATAGTATGAAAACCTATTTGATCAATTAGAATGTATTTACTTTTTGTTAGCTCAAAAGAATTTCGTTTTGGAAAGTATCATATTAGCCCATTCAGCTTTAGGGCCAATAGCAGATGTTGGAGCCTCTGTATTTACTTCTATTTCAAGCAAGATGGACAACCAGGGCAATGGCTGGCATCAGGACAACTTTGGCACTGGAGCTCCTGACTTATTTTTGACGTGGCATCTGCTGTCATCAAATCAATATAATTATTTTCTAAATGGTTAAGTCTCAGTATGCTCATATAACCCCTTTTACAGGATAATTAGGCATATTCTAGAGATTGAAATTCATTTTTCCTTGAAACAAATCTACTCTCTTAGCTGCAGGTCTGCTCCAGAGCAGCAGTTCATTATACTTATGAACTAGTGACACTTTCGCCTTCCTCCCTTTCTCTCTTCCTTTTGGGAACAGGTACCTTTGAGCCTTAAAAGATGTCACAATCTTGGCTAAATGGTGCTCATGTATTATTTCCAACCATCAGAACTAGTTGGGAAGGAGGAATGATGATCTTTACAGACGAGTTAGGAGAGGTCCACGAGTTGACTATTTGCCATATATTAGTCACACAAATAGTGCATGACTTGGCCTTGTCAGGTCTGTTCTGATATTACTAATTTCAGAGAGGCGCCACCGGTTCTCCCTCAGTTCTGTTACTGATATTTTTCAAGTGATCATTCTTGGGCAACTCACAGCACTGCAGAAACAGTGTCTTGTAACTTTAAAACGTTCAAGCCAAATATTCCTCCAGCTACTTGTATTGCATGAGAAATTAACATGTGATTAAGGTTGGCTTACCAGATTAAAAAAGAATTACTTTTCAATGTTGAAGTCTTTTTTCCTCAGTGATTATGAACAAGGAATAGTCTACCTAACTGTTCCACAGAAGACATTTTGTGACATTAAGAAAACCACAGATAATTTTGTTACTTAGCAATTACTTGCCTTTCTTTAATGACTGCCAATGTTGAACTTATTTCATCCATTTATTGTCTGTACTTCTTCTAAGAAGTATCTACTCATTTCAGTTTCCTATTTTTTTATTTTGGAGGATCTAACTTTTTTAGGGGGGGGCTTCTTTATATATTCTAGATGTTAGTTGTCTGTGGAATATCTGACATTTTCTTCCCAATGCAAATTAAAAGAGCCCTGAGATACCAGCTCATCACCTTAAAAAAAAGGCTATCACCCAGAAATCAAATAACAAATTCTAGCAAGGCTACAGAGAAAATGGAATCTTTTCACATTGTTGGAGGGGTTGGAAGCTAATACATCCTCTATGGAAATCAGTACGGAAATTTTTCAAAAGATCAAAAATAGCAATTCTGTTTGTCCTAGCTTTTCCCTTCTAGACATTTTCCAAAGGAGTTAAAGTCATCACATTATAGTGATACACGTATACCCATGTTCACAGCAGCACAATTCATAACAGATGAGTCTTGGAAGCAGCCCATACAGGCATCAACAGATGAATGGATAAAGAAAATGTGATATTTATGCACAATGGTGTACACTTGTTTTCTAGAGAATGATAAACACGAAGCATTTATAGGTAAATGGATGTACTTTGAGACCACAGTATTAAGTGGACTCTATCAGACACAAAAACTTAACTGTTACATGGTTTTCCTTACATGAAAAGCCCAAAATATGAATAAACAGCAAAATACAGTGGTACCTCAATTCACAAGCTTGTATTTTTTTATGATTTGAGTGAAAATGAGTTTGTGTTTGGGAAAAGTAGCTGTTGTGTTTGTAACTTGATGTGGAGTTTGTGAATTGAAGCAAAATTTTATTAAATGCATTTGTTTGAGAAATGAATTATTTGTGGACAGAAGCATTTCTGAAATGAGGTACCCATATAAAAGATAGAAGATAGGAATTAGAGAGATCTTTTCAAATGGGATGGGGAGCAGTAAATCAAGGGAAGGGAAGACAAGGAAGGAAAAGGTGATGGAAAAATAATTGAGAGATAAACATGGAAATAGTACTTTTGCAAATGGGAAGAGGATCAAGAACTGGAAGGATCAGGAAGGCATGGGAAAGGTGGGAGATGAAGACTGAGTTAGGATATGTTATGCATGTGTACCAGCTCCCTGCTATAAATGGAATCAGATGCACTGCAAATATGTACTAATCAAAGCAAAGAAAGGAAAAAAAATAACAATTTTTGGACTTATAATAGTGAAAAAACTATGAGCATTTAGTAAAAACCAGACCTTGAATTTTAAATTTTGGTCTTTTCACAGGCCAGTGATAAGAGGTTGTTATGGTTTGTGTCTGGATGTTCCCTCAAAGCCTGCTGCAGTCATGGGGAGGGTTTTAGAGTTTATGATCGATTCATGGTCCCATGCTGGGATTGTGGGTGTGAGTGCTGCACCTGCCCTGGGGTGGATACTTTGATTATGTAAGGGAGAGCAAGAGGCTGCCTGCCAACACTCCTCTCTTTTGCTCCCAGTGCTTTTACTGTCTTCTGCCCCCATGTACTGTTGCCCTCTGCCATGTGCCACTCTGCCTTGGAACCAGGTCAGTATGCACTGAAACCTCCACAAACTGTGAGCTAAATAAATATTTCCTTCCTTAGTTCTGGGTGCAGGTATTTTGTCTCAGCAATGAGAGAAAACTAACCAAGACAGAGGCACAATGCTCTCTCTATGATGTTGACTAGTAACCATGAGCACAGCTCCCACTCAGCCAGTGCATCACAAGGTGAACAAATAGTACCCCAGAGGCACTGGATGGAGCCTATCTGCAGTATGATGTCTTGAAAATTAGGGGAAATTTTTGATATATGATACTTTCAATTTAGGATTGATTCACCAGGATATGACTCCATAATAATGCCAAAAGTACCCAGAGTCTATAGATGACACCATGTCTTAGTCAACTTCCTGTTCCTTGGACAAAATATCTGCCACTGGCAAATTAATCGAGGAGGGGTTTAGTTTGGCTGATGATTTCAGTCCATAGTTGACAGTCTGCAAGGTAGAAACAGGATGACAGAGACACACAGCAGAGGAAAACACAGCAGCCAAAAGCAGTGAGAAGAGGAAACTGGGGTCAAGAATATCCCCTTATATGTCTAGTGACCTTCCTCTCTGACTGGGTCACCTAGTGCAACTGATAAGTACAGTGTACCCATAATCCAATCGCCTTTCAGATACATGACACTTCAGTGGGAAGTTTCAAATGTATAACATGACATGCTCTCCAGGCTCCTGAAAGGCTCATATCAATTTCATTAACCCAGATGCATTTTGTCTGTCTCTAAGAATCACCAAAGTCTTAATAGTTCAGTTATAGCTCAGTCATCCAAGTCCAAAGTCTCTTGTTAGACTCCAAGTAAACTCTTCAGCCATTGTAAAAAAAAAAAAAAAAAAAAAAAAGCAAAAAAAACCCCACAAGAAAACAAGGGCATAGTGTAAAAACATTCCCATTTCAAAAGAGATGGACAGAAGGATAGAAAGAAATCAGACAAAAGTGAAACGCAAGCCCTGCAGGGAAACATTAGCACATGAAATGGGTGGTGGAGAAATGTGTACTCCCAGGAGTTCAGGTGACCCTGGACCTATAGCATTACCCTTGAGTACTTTCTCTTTGGCTGTTTTGACTCACAGCCTCTGGCTGCCCTTAGCACATTCCATGTCCTGGCCTCTCCAACTTCCTGGGATCTCAACTGCACTTTCAGTTTTATTTTCAGTGCTTCCTGCAATACCGTGGAGGGTCATGATGCCTGGCTTCCCAGATCTTCCTCTGAAACATGGGTGGACACCACAATGCTTACATTCTTAATACCTGTAAAACCAGCATCATATGGATGGTGCCAGCGACTGCCATCAGCTCAAGCAGTAGCCAGGCTCCCTTAGGTCATGGGTGCAGTGGCCTTTGAGTACCTTGATGAATAAGCATTGTGAAACAACCAAGGAACCAAGTTCCTGGAGGTCCTTTTGGAGCTGAGCACTCCCATCCAGGTCATGTGCTCAGGGACTTTTCTCACCTGTCCAGGCCTCACTTCTTTTTTTTTTTTTTTGCGGTACTGGGGATCGAACTCAGGACCCTGCACTTGCTAGGCAGGCGCTTATTCCACTGAGCTATATCCCCAGCCCCAGGCCTCACTTCTGAGCAGCAGAGTCAGCTACTGAACTCAGCCATAGATGGATGCACTGATGAGTATGATGCCCCATGGCCTAGTTGTCTTCCAAGTTGTTCTGCCTTTGGGAGAACATCTTAGACCTGAACCATGACACAGCAATACTGCAAATACTGTGGATAAAAAAATACAGGTAGAAACCATATTCTTTGATAATACCATTGGGCCTCTGTCACAACTGCCCCTGAGACACACCTTTTCTCTGGGTGTCTCATTTTATAAGATACATTTCTACTATAGTCTGTTCATCTACTGTGAATTTTAAAGCATGTTAACTTTATCTAGCATATTCCCTTCAGTGTGCAAACGCAAACACATACTTGTCTCCATCTCCTGTGCAGACGCACATTAACTCACAGGATTTTGTACATCTCTGTGAACAAGAATGAAAAATATAGATGCAGCATGTGGCCTAGTTCTACAAGAAAATGGTTTAAATAATGATTACCTGTGCGGGGTTCCCATTTAACAGGACAAGATAAAGCTGTATCACATGTTTAGGGCCATAGCTGTACATTACAGTTTATTCTTACACAGCACTCTATGGAATTTGAAGGCAGTAGCAGAGAAATGATGAAGATTGCTCTCCTGGAACATAACTGCAATGAAGATACCCTAGCCCTCATCAGCAGTAGACCACCTAAGGTAAAAACAGGATAAATTAATTCTTGTAGCAGAAAATACTATTCCTTGCCTTTAAATGTATTCCGTTTATCAGCTGTGGGGTTGGCTCACTGGGTAACAAACTATCCCCAGAAACACTTTCAGATCAGATGAGGATTTTACTCTATGAATTGTACTTTTATGTAAACCACAGCCCAAGTATAGTTCAATTCCAGTCAGAGAACACATTTATCTCTAAATTATGCATCAAGATACATCTGATGACCTTGGAAGTAAATCTATTTGGAAGCATTTAGTGCCACTCTTAAATAGGCCTATATTTTTAAATATATTATGCTTCTGCACAAAATATAACAAAATATGTGTGGCTATTAAAAATGTAAAATCAATCCTTCAAGTTTCATGTCTTAAAAAATGAATTTCTATAAAATATGCATAACAGAGACATGGATACTACGGGTAGAAAAGCAGATAACTTCTTAAATATAAAGTGCTTCTATTATTTAAAGTTCTCTTTGTTGAGGTTCATGGCATTTCCTTTTATCCCTTCAACTCCTGAGGCAGAAACATGTATTTTGTTGCTGTTTTCCTATGTGTGGAAGAGATGACAGTTCTGCAGACAATCTTGGCAAGTAAGCAGGGCTCCTCTTTTGATAAGCAAAGTAAATGAACTAATTAGGATCTTTTTATTTTCCACTCAAGGAAGCCACAGTTTCTCAGATTTGCCCCTGTCATATGAATACTCGTATATATGTCTGAAGAACTGTTCATTGACAATTAAATTCACATAAACAATAGGTAGTCTTAAAAGCATATTAATTAGTAAATTAAATGGTGCCATTTTCTTTGAACAGGTTTTCAGCAAACCCAATCCACATGTCTTGTTTAACAAGGTAATTTAAAAACAGCAAGTTAGTCTTTCTTCAGCCATAAAGTAAACAATCAGTGTAAACACTGGGAAAAATCAACTCTTACCTATTATTCTATTACATTACTTTAAGAGAAAATAGGAAGAAGGTCATGTCCCCTTACATCAATGGAAAGATGTCCATATATTCTTTAAGAATATGTCAATTTCACAGTGGTTTCACCAATTGACACTCCCACCAGCAGTGGAGATTCCTTACAAAACTAAGATCAGAAGTCCCACTTAACCCAACTACTCCCCTTCTGGGTATCTTTCCAGAAGAATTAAAAACATCATACCACAGCAATATATGTGCACCCGTGTTTATAGCAGCACAATTTGTCATAGCTAAATCTTGGAAGCAACTCAAATGCCCATCAGCTGAGGAATGGATAAAAAAGATGTGGTATTTCTATACAGTGGAGTATTACTCAGCTATATAAAAAGATACTCTCAAGGCTTTTATAGGTAAATGGATGCAACTAGAGACCATACTCATAAGTGAAATAAATTGGACTCACCTGTGTAAGCATCACATTGTCTCCCTGGTGTAAGAAGGTGAAAGAGTAAGTACAACCCAAAATGTACAATAGATAATAATAAAGGGAAAGAAGCTGCTCAAAGGAAGGAGCAACTGGGTTCAGGGAAAGAAGAAAAAGTACTAAGGCAAATTTTATATATATGGGTGGATGGTATAAGTGTAAGTGTCTGTTGGTTTGTCGGGAACCATTAATGTTTAAAAGATTTTTTTTCTTCTTACTATTTTGACCAATTTTGCATGCTTGTATCTGGTGATCTGAGCAACTTATGTGATGACAACAATTTGCAGTATAACAACCACTGGTGAATTCCTACAATCCTGCCTAGTGCCACTATGTATTGTCTCTAATGTTCTTTTAAATTATTATTTTCTTATTCTCTTTAATGGTTTGATCAATCTTCTATTCTTACATCTGGTAATCTGAGCAAATTCGTTGAAGATAACAATATGTAATATAATAACCACTGTTAATCCCTATCATTTGGTGTGAAACCCTGTATCATTTCTAATGTCCTTGCTTTGTGTTGTTTGTATTCTGCTTCTGTTCTTTTTATTTTTGTACTATGTTCTTTAAAATTAAAAAAGAAAAACCAAGAATATGCCGATTTCAGTCTTTCGGGTACCTTTAAGGACACTTGTAGAAAAGTTTCTCACAAGCAAGCTAAAGGAAACACTACTTACATTGGCATCTTGCAGCTGCCAAGAAGAACTTTGTATAAGTAGTTTGAATGGAGGAGTTTTATTTGTTACCATTGTTTTGGCTCATATCTAAATATCCCCCCAAGGCTTCATGCAATCGTATGTGAGGCTTTTCTGAGGCGGCTTGATCCAGAGTGTGTGCTGTTGCGATTAAGGATGTGATCCAGGGATTGAGTCATAGTAGGATGCTAGGATTAAGGCTGACTCATCTGGGTGTGGACATTTTGGATAAATTATAAAGGACAGAAAGAGGTTGCTGTTTGTCACTTGTGGGTTGCTTCCTTAATGCCTTTTGCCTGCCATGAACTGTTTCTCCTCTGTGATGCCCTTCCGCCATGTCACCCTGCCTTGGAGTCAGAAAACTATGAACTGAAACTTCTATGAACTATGAGCGAAATAAATCTTTCCTCCTTTAACATGGGGCATTGGGTATTTTGTCACAGCAATGAAAAAAGTAACTAAGACACCACTAAAAGAGAAATTCTAGTTAAGACTTTTACTTCATGTTTAGAAAATTCATTTCTGAGAGTGGTATACAAAGAATTTCTCAGAATGAATGTTGAATAGGAAATTTTAGGAAAGTTTATTCTATTTTAGCAATCAAATATATCAGAAATGGAACAAAAACTGTATTTCTGGATTTAAACATAGTGTAATGTCAGAAAGGAAGCCAAACCTCCATTTGGATGGACTCTATACAATTTCATATTTTTGTGTTTAATGACTTCTTAAGTTTTACCATTTAACAATTGTGAAATTTCATACTATTTGCTCAAAACTATTCATATCCACCATCCATTCACTTCAATTCTTTATTCACATGAAACATTGGGATAATTCATCTACTCTAAACAGGTAACTCACCTGAGCCAAGCAAACAATGGAAAGATAAAAGAGATTTTATCATTTAGAACTATGAAATTGTCTATGAATAACCTGATAGTTTTAATGATTTCTCTAATCCTTGAAAAGATTTGCTTCTTACTGTAAAGTGCTGTGAGCATTTTGATCATATTACCCGTTTAACTTCATTCATAACCTTATAAAGTAGAGTTTGCTTATAGTCCTCTACAATATATTATAGCATACCAGTAGGTTTTGCACATGTAAAACTGAGTCCAAAATGATCCAGCTCCTAAGTGTAACTCTTTCATAATTATCTGAACTTCCTTTAAATCTTTCTCTACATATGAAACTTGCTGGACTTTGCAAGGAGAAAGAGCAAGGTTGTATTTATTTTTAAAATTTTTATCTAATCTCAGTTCTTTCTTGAAAAATAAATCTTTTCTTGCCATAATTTCAAGGTTTTCAGATTCACTCCAGGAGTTAAAGATGGTTGGATCTTTTCCCCTAGTGAGATGATACAGAAAGATTCCTCTCAGCATTTCTTTCTGGTAAAAATACAGCTGTCTACTGTAAGAAAACAGATTATGTATGCAAATCCTTCTGCTATGTCAACAAAAGATACACAATAGGCAGAAGAGAATTCAGCAAATTTAAACCATATGAATGGTAAATGGAAAGTAAATCTTTGCTACAGATATGGATTCTTTTTTTATTACCTTAAAATTACAAGAGAATCCCACAGCTAATGGAATTATTGTGTCAATATTTAGTAAATGAATGAAGTTCATCACACACACGCACACACACACTATGCTGTGGGAATATTTTTGTCTGTCTATAAATGTTAACGGTCTTAGAAGAAAGTGAGCTATGCATGTGAATCTAGAATGGGGGTATAGGTAAGAAGTTGGTATTAAGAGGAAAACTTCAAGGAGGAGAGACACTAAACTCATTGAGTACAAGTTATTCATTGGTATGAAACCGCATGAAGAAAGCTGTGGAAATGGAAGTCCATTTGAGGCCTGTTTAAGGAAGTGGATAATGTGAGATGAAACAAGCATAGTGGAATGAAAGTCATGCAGATTCTCTTTAGCTTGTGAACTTTTTTGTTACTCTGAATATCTTCTGCCCCATTCCTCAGTCTTCCCAAAACACCTCTGGATCTTTGATCGAACTGTTTCGTTAGCTTACAATTTTCCCTTCTTCATTTCTAGCTTATTATCAGTCAAATTTCTACCAAAATGGTTTTCTGTGAATAATGTGTTTATAGTCACCCAGTGAAACTTAACCATACTGTGCCATCACTACACACAATACGTGTGTGACTAGAAGGGCTGTTCTGTCTCACTGAATGTGACTAGCTGTTTGCATGGAGGTTTGTGTTTCTGTATCACTCCCATGGGCTAGGTGTGTACTTTTGAATAGATCTTCCTTGATAACTTTTGTACTGAGGAGAAACACTTTTTTAAAGCCTCTGGGATGTAATATAAAACTCCAAATGGTAAAATATATCCGAAAATAAAACAGAAGAAAGACCTTCTGAGGTCATATCATTCTCACAAAGTGTACAGACATCATGGTTTTGAGATCAAACATTTGATCCCTGTATGATCTGTTAGCTGTGCTCTACCTCATGATTAAAACAGTATTTTTTCCATTCCACACAGCCCTTTTATTAAAGTATTTGTGCTCAGCAGAACAGTAAAAATAAATTTCCCAGTAATGGAAACCAAAACAAAAGGGTGAAAAGAGATTCAATCATGTGATCTTTTGAGAATATAAATGCCTGTTATACAAAATAAGAACTGCTTGTTATTTGGATCAATTTCTTTTTTTTAACTTTGAGTATTCCCACTTCATTGGATGATTTAAAAATACTATGTATCTCAGAGGAGCCACAAGAGAACTTGCATAAAGTATACACTTGTTTATTTAACTGTATATTAAAGCACTTTTTGGCTTCTATATAAAGGGGCCAAAAGAGCATTAAGGACAGGCTGTCCCTGTCTCAGGTCATCCTTGTTGGAGACATTGATAAAAGTAATTGGGGTTTTCCTTGGGAGTATTTTACTCCTATTATAGCCCTTTCTGGACCCATGATAAACCAAAGCACCCTCCTTTCTGATATAATCAGTAGAAATACATCATAACACAATTTTAAAGTGTGATTACATATACAGAATAAGTCATAGCACTAAAATATGCTTCCTTCTGAATTCCTCTCTATTCTGATATCTTTGTAATTAAGTGAGGTCTTGTAACTGAATTTCAACCAGTCACTAACTCAGATTTTACTAGAATCACTTATGCACCAGGTCCAGGCCAGACTGGTGGAAACCCGCCAATACCCAATCAACCCTGCCAGTTTCCTTCCCATATGTATTCAGTTAGAGCACCTTGAAGATGGGGCGGC
Organism: Dinomys branickii; assembly: GCA_004027595.1. Classification (NCBI taxonomy): domain Eukaryota; kingdom Metazoa; phylum Chordata; class Mammalia; order Rodentia; family Dinomyidae; genus Dinomys; species Dinomys branickii. The sequence goes on from PVLD010011328.1 coordinate 15,376, forward strand.
TGCTAGCCATGCAGGTCACGGCATGCAACATGCCTCACACCCTGCTGCCTTAGTCTAAACTCACATAATGCTGTGCCTGTGTTTATTCACTGCTGCTGTGTGTGTCTTGAGAGGTAGCTGTGGGTAACAGCACAGATCCTATTTGAACAATAAAACCTCAACAGACCTTTTCTGTTATACACAGCAGCTCTCAACCAGGATCAGTTTAACTCTCTCCAGGAAACATTTGTCAGTATCTAGAAACATCTTGATTCTCATAGCTGAGAGGAAGTACAAGTGGAAATGAGTGAGGAGAGGTCAGCGATGATGCTAGACATGCCGCAGTGCACAGGACAGGCCACAGCAGAGCGGTTTGTCCCCAAGGGTCAGTGATGCTCAGGATAAGAAACTTTTCCCTTGAGAAAAAACGGTAGGGAAAGAGTCTGTCTTACTAAATATTAGTTGATGAGACACACATCGTTTTTTATCTCAAAAAGGGATGCATTGCCAATATTTAACTAATAATATAGTAAATTAGCAACTAATGAGCATAGGCTAATGTAATGTGAAATTTTAGAATATCCTTTCTGGCCTGAATTAATACTAGACCATAACAATTGCTAAATAAAACTTCAGAGAATATGAATTTGCCCTTAGAGGGCTTCTCAGGGCACTGTTTCCTTCCTGAACTCCATTGTTACTGCTTGTTTATCATCGCACACATACATGCCTGTGTGAAGAGACACACAAAAATGGACACACCACAGTAAAACTTTTCTTGGGGTCCTAATGTCTTTAGTTTTGGTATCTTACTGATAAGCATAACTCAGTAAAAGGTCAGCCGTTTGCACATATTTTGTATCATTTCATGTCATTTCTTATATTTTCAATCATCCAGGCTGCTCTCTCTCAAGACTTTGCAATGTGAAAATTTGCTAATACAGTAAATAAAACACATGACAAACATTAATGACTTTTTGTTGCTTTTTAGTGCTAAGACTACACTGACTTTTCCAGAGGTTTTTATTATTCCAGGAGGGTAAGACCGTGTTACAAAAACAGCCATGGATTAAGGATATTCAACCTGTAGTCCCAGCAAGAGTACTAATTTAAAAGGATAATAAAATGCACTAAATGCTCTATACCTCAATTTATTTGCATGCAACAGAAGAAAAGCTTTAACTGTATCATCTCTAAGCTTTATTTTATTTTATTTTTGCCTTTTTGAGACAGGGTCTTGGTATGTAGTTCATGCTGACCTTTAGCTCACTTTGTAGCCCAGGCTGATGTTGCACATGCAATGATCCTCCTGCTTCAGCCTCTGGTGTGCTGGGATTACAGGTGTGTGCCACTATGCCCAACCCTCAGCTTTATTTTAATCAATTTTAAAGATATATTTATGCCAACAATTCTGAATATACTTTCATTTGTCATCACTGCATTCATGTTTTTCTATGTTTTTGGGGTTTTTTTTGTACTGGGAATCAAGCTCAGGACCTTGCACTTTCCAGGCAGGTGCTGTGCCGCTGAGCTATATCCCTGGCCTGTACTTTCACTTGTACCAAATTTGAAACAGACATGAAAGATTTGATGATGGATAAGCTAAACATCGCCTTCCCCTGATGGAGCTCAGAGAGCTGAATCCTACGTGTACAGCAAGATTTCAAGATGCCTTGGAAGCTACTACAATGCCATAGATAAGGTGTTAATTTTATGATTTAAATGCACTAGATATAATGACAAGTGTCCACATGACTATAGTATGTGTCAAGCTATAATAGTGACTTTACCAGAGTTACAGATAAAGTAGTATTGGTCACCAAGAGGATTATCTCCAACTTCAGAAATCTAAGTTGTCTTCCAGAGGAAGGCAGCATTTGTGCAAATCATTCAGGAAAATGACAAGTTGAAGAACAGGGAAAGGCATTAGATGCCAAAAATATTTTACAAAATGATCAACAAAATCATATATCCGTAACTGGAAAATAGTGCGGTTTTACTAAGTTTTAAAATGTATTACTTTGTTAGAACTGTCATAAAAATGTGACAAACTGGATGGCTTAAACAAGAAAATATGTATTTTTTTCAAACGTGGAGGCTAAAATTAGGATCAAGTTTGGCCAGAATTATTTCCTCTGGAGTTGCCTCCCTCTCTCTTTGGCCTGCAGCTGGGCTTCTCTCCATGTCCTGACAAGGTCTCTGTGTGTGAACCTCTGTATTCTTACCTCTACTGCCTATGAAGTTACACTGGAGTGGGCCACATCAGTGCAGTTTCCCTTTAACTGAATCACTACCTTCAGAGCCCCATATCCAAATGGAGTTATGCTTTCAGTCCCTGAGACTTAGGTTTCAAGCATGTGGATTGGGGGGTACAGCATAGGATACGGCTGGAAGCTGGTCAGATAGCAATTCACTATGCTGTACGCAATTCACTATGCTGTACGTAGACTGGATATTCTCTGTAGATCTCATTCAAGGGCTTCAAGACAGGGATTCTCATTTTAAAACTGTCCTTTAACAAGTCAGTCAGGCAAGAAGAATGATGGCAGAGGCATGAATGATGAGGCCATGCGTTTGAGGAGCAGAACTGAAATACGTCAGGAATCTACTGTATGTGAGTTTGCAGAAGGGAGAGCAATTGAAATATAATCAAGGCTTATGTTGTTGTTATTGTTGGTGTCTTGGTTTTAAGATATTTTTGTGTTTATCTGTCTGTTGAGACAATGGCCCAAATGTCCTCCAGCTCATGACAATCTTCCTGCCCCAGCCTCCAAAGTGCTGGGATTTCTGGTGTGTGCCAGCGCGTCCGGCAGTAACCCAAGTTTATGCGCACCTGTCAGTGGGAGCGTGGTTGCCGGTTGCACAGTACTGGAAGCAAAGGATGAACGCAACTCTATAGGACTTGATGTCTGGGATTTCACAAACACTTAGAGTTGAGGTTTTGTAGGCAATGAGAAGTGGTGGCCAGTGGCTGTGAGTGCCTGTTACTCAGAGTGGTGGGCAGCTGAGGATGGATGCCCTATTAGTTTAGAAGTGATCAAAACACTTCACCCACAGTCTCCACTGTCTCTGAAAGGAAAGATGAGTGAAGACTTGGAGTCATGGTGTGCAGATCTGTTCAAAGGGTGTATTTCAGAAGAGAATGTTTCATGGGCTTTAATCTTGCGGCTTAGGTAGATAAAATCTGTGCTCAGAAGGAGAAAGTACCATTAACCCCTGAGACAGGGCCGACTGGGACTCTGCATCACAAAGCATTTGTGCCATCAGATTTTTCCCCAGGAATTCTAATATGTGGCAAAGAAGAGTGGTCCAGCAGAGCTGGCTTATGGGTTTCCTTTTGATGGAGTATTTAAGTACTCTATAGAACATACTCAACCCAAATCCTACCCAGTATCCTCTGTTCTCAGGCTTCCATCATGACAGGTACATCCTCCATGGACCTTCTATCTAATCCTGCTAGCATTAATTAGCATAGCAGATCTGGTACCGATAATTATTATGTGAGTCTGCTGAAGAAGACACAGCCTGGTCCCCTTAAATTCCAGACGATTTAGACTTTGGCTTTTCTTAGTCCCTGAAACCCTACTACACTAATTGTCTCCCTCTGCCTTACTTGTTAGGATGTTCACGGTGGGAAGCGGGTGCCTTCTTGCAAACAAATGCAGCATTACCGCCCCATTTTCCCACTCAGCATCTCGTATCCATTCTCCTCCCTTTCTTATTTGTGAATGCAATTTATTTTAAGTACCCAGAAGAGATGCTTCAACATTTGTTGATCCTAACTAGTTTTGATCTTTCCCACCCCTTCTGCAAGCTCTGTGGAAAAACTCCACTTGGAAAATAGCAACTAAAAACACTCACAAATCTCTCAGGGAAGCTAAATAAATGATCAGAGGCTCAGGCAGCAAACAAAATTACCAGAATACTCTTGGGTATATGTCTGCCTTTGACATTGTTCCTATTCCTTTGACTCTCCTATTGAACTGACCCGAATATCCAGTCTAATTATAAGTCTTTTTACACAGTACTGATATACATCATTATAAGTGCTAGACTTGGATTACCAGAGAGACTGAAAGAGAAAGCATTTATCACTCAATTACAACTTTAAGTGCTATGTAGACACCCCCAGGATTTCAGATCAGCAACTCTCCCCAAATTAGAATTGACAACATCTTCATTGCTGTATTTGAGTTTACCACTTTGGAATACTGAGTTACATGATGAAATTATTGATCAGGTAAACAGATTAAAGCACTTGAGATGAAACAAAGGGTGGAATCTACATATGGAGGAGAATTAATTTTTCTCTGAACACAAAGAAAAACCTTTGACAGCTATAAAATATGTACATTTCAAAGGTTGATTAGAATGTGCAGGACAAAGAAAAATAGTTCTTTCATGATCATTTAGGTTAGAGTTATAAAACCCAACAAATATAAAAGAAGAATCTCAAAAGAACCAATGAATATTAGTCAACAATATTTATTCCCTTCATAAAAATGCATTTAAAAAGCCAACACAGAGCATTGCTGCACTTTTAGTTTGAATTATATACTTTCAAGCACTTAATAATAATAACATTCCCCACCTTGAAATACGGGACTGGAGAAATCTTAGTTGAACTGCTATCTAAATGAACAGACTTCAGGAAATGAAAATGCTGTTCAAATATAATATGGCAGCTTTAGAAAGCAACTCCTTCCTGGGAGAACCAGGAAGCATGGTGAATGGAAACTTTTCCATCATCTCCTGCATCGTGAGGTTGAAGCCACTCCGTGTTTTATTTTTAATTGGCTGTAATAACGTGAACTGCTGGTCAGCCAAAGTGAATTGCTTGGCTGGAGAAAGAAAAGTAAAAAGGAAGGGAACAGAAACTGTTACTCAGAGAAAAGGAAAGTTCTTAGTAGGGAAAAATAATCATGAAATGGCCATCAAATATGAACTTCTCAATAAAAATCTCTTTAATTTGTCTTGGATGTTGAAGAGGGGTGGAGAAGCACAGCAAGTGGACTTCATGTGCTTTGCAAGCAATTTTGGAAAATGACAATGCCAAGCTTATTTAGTGCTTATAATTACCTGTCACTGTGCTTTCAGGGACCTGCTGGAGACAAGGGAGCTGCAAGCCTGGCAATGCTGTGCTGACTGGGAGATAAAAATTGGGCACATGCCTGGAGCTTCTTCATCCTAACTGTACTGTGTGGCAAGATGTGCCTGCTGACTTAGTCCCCGGATAGATAAAGTGCTAAAGTGGCCCTAAGCAATAGCGCCTGTGCTCCAAGGTCAAAAGAAGGTGTGGGGCATGCTTTAATGCACTAGCAAGACAGTAAATCAAATGTAATTCTACTTTAAAATTCACTTATTTTTTAAAAAATTATAAATTTCATAAAACAAAGCAGTTTCATTCGTTAGCTCAGACAAATCATCAGGCTTTTTGGTACAGTGAATGGTTTTACTGTATACTTTGGGACCTATATGCCATTTTATGATTCCCCTCAATTGCTAGCCCAGTTGTCCCATGAGGGTTTCAAACGCTACCATGGAGTGTTGTATTTCACTCCTTGGTAGTTTGGACACTTCCATGGCTCAAAGCTATTTTCCAGCTTAGGTCTTGGATACAAAGTTACTGTTGTTGCAATCTCTGGGTGTCCAGGGTTGTCAAAGCCCAGCTAAAAGTAGTTTTTAGTTCTTTGTCAAAATATGAGTTATATGAAAGGTACTAACATGAAAGTTTGAAAATTTAATTTTAACGTGTGCTTTCCATCTTAATGGAGGAGTCCAGAAAAACCAGATGAATTCTTCATTTATTCATTTATAGAAAATGAAGTATCGTCGTTCACCTCCTTGCTGCTGAGCATAGCTGTATACTATAACTGAAAGCCTACTGTGGTCTCTAAAATGCTATAATGCAAGTCATGACAACAGTGACAGAGATACAAAACCTGGATGACGGTAAGCAGAGTCAGATGACAAACAGAACAATATTTGTTGTATTGTTCTACCGTTTTGTCATTTGATGTTTGCCTTCTGTTTAAAATAGAAGGCTAAGGTGGGTTTTGTCCTTCCATATATGATTGTGAAATAATTAATTTTATATTGGCTAAGAGTATGTACATATGTTCAATCATTTGTATATCCACTCTCTGGTTCATTTTTGATCCTCCAGGTAAAACAGTCAGGGACCACCATGGTGAGACACAGGTGTGGGAGAGAAGGCTATGACCATAAAGTGAACGCTTGTGTGAAACAAACTATTACCCATTGTAACACGGCATATTTCACCAGTCCCATCATGATATAACTGTAAAAGAGGAATGTTCACATAAAATGAGAAATCATTATGGAGAAACACCCAAAATAAGCCTTCTAGTTTTTGATTGTCGTTAGTCAATGTAAAAATCACTAAATTTGGAGGCCATGCAGCTGGGCTTTTCCAATGAGGCTTTGTTCATCAAGCTTCACTGTGATGTGTCAGTTATGGTAACAGTTTCCTGGCTTACTTCCCAGAGACCTGAAGGCCACTCTTACTAAGAACACTGACTCTTTACTGGGGTCTACAGATGACTAACGATTGACAAACAGGAGATAAAAGGCTTGACATCTCTATCTTCATATTGTGTCTGCCACCTATTGTGTTTTAACCCTTGAGTCTGAGTTTACTCAGCTCTGTACGTAGACATATTATTTCTGAAAAGTTTTGTCCAAGGTGATATTAGGGCTAAACTGCCCTACTGCCCATTGAAATTGGTATGTGTTATTCTATTCCATCTTTGTGTTTTTTTCAGAAGCTCAAATATTCAACCCTGTCATAAGACCAGGACATTCCCAGAAGACTTAAAACCACATGTAGGAGTAACATAGCATCTCGTGAGCAAAGTTGACCATCTCAGCCAGTCAAGCACAAAGTCAGGATGCTTTGTACAGGATGATGACCACATATGAAACTTCAGTAGCCTCTGGGACAAATTGACCATAACCTCTTAGTGACCTAAGTCCATCAAAGGAAGAAACACCTTTTAGAATAATACTCCTGGGCACTGAAAATTACCAGATTTTAGTCCACTTCAGAAGATAAATAAAAATCTGCTGGTCTCTTTTGTGAGAAGAAGCCTGGCCAGTTGCTGATACCTCTTAACCAAAGCCACAGTTTGGCTGAAACCCCCTTGCCCAGGTAGAGCTTTGCTTGTGTGAGAATATACAGTATTGGGCTTACAAAATTTGGCCCCATGAAATATTTGTCTCTGAATGAAAAGATGTCCTCATTTTGGTATTACAGAGATTTTAATTCTTTCCCTTACATGAGACTCCAAATCTTACACCCCTACAGATGTTTATCCAAGATTATATGAAAATGTAGCCTCTGAATTAAGACAATGGCTACACCTGATAGAAGAATAGATAAAAAGCCTGTATATCACATTGAATGATAATCCCTTTGTAATGGAACTTACAATACATGACAAGAAAATGAAATGTATACAGGATATTTTTAGATCAGTATCTGTAGAAAGCACAAATCATATTGTTTAGGTTGTGATAAAAGATAACAAAGAGGGGGAATTTTATAGGAATTCTAACTTCCCATGTGTCTGTTTTTGTACTTGTGACTAATTTGAAAAGACTGTGCTTTGCATTGAACCAATGTGGTACACATCATTATAGCAATCTCTTTGGATTCTAAGTAGCTCAGGTGTAAAGCTTCAGATTTCTAGGGAAGTGTTGGAGTGGTCTTGAGAAAGAAGAGTTTTCTATAGGCAAATGGCCTCATTATGCATTTCTCCAAGAAGTGAAACTTCTGGGCTCACAAGATTAATGTATTTTCAGAAGGATGAAAGATAGCACTGTCAAATAAAGTGAACTTTTGAGCCAAATTAATTACTCTATGAAGCATTAACATGGCTAAAATATAACAAGAGTGTAGAATATTGTATTAGTACATTTTCTATTGCCCAATACCACAGATGGGATAAATTGTAAAGAAGTTTATCTTGCCTCGTGATTCTGCTCCAAGGTTGAGGGCTTCACCTGATGATGACCTGCAGTGGACAGAGTCCCAGGGAGCACAGGACATCACCTGGCAAGGCAGGGAATGAACACTGCACATGGACTGTAGTCATTCCCCCTCTCCTCTTAAAGCCATCAGTGCACAGTTATAAAGGCCCCATGCTGGTGACCTTATTTAATCCTAGACAATTTCTAAAGAAATTGGCTCTAAATATCATAGTTGGATTAAATTTTTAGCCTCTAAAAATATCAAAATGAAGATTATATTTCAACTCATGAACACACGGGAAAGGCACTCAAATCATGTCCCAACCAGAGCAAACTTGGTCAGAACTTATTTTGGCTCTTTGAAGACTTGTAGACATGTTATTGTGCCCTTGGGTCTCAAGAAAATCCAGGTAGAAATCACTAGAATTTCATAAACCAACTTGCCTGAAAATGAGGCTAATACAGTAACAATATTTTGAGAAGGGTTTAAAGGAAGCAAGAACATTTTTGTGCACACTATATTCTTGTATGAGTGAAATCAATTAACTAAAAGGTGAAATTAGAACAATGTTAAATTCAAGAGATGCTCACCTTAAGCATCAATAAAGCATGTGCAACAGTTTTTCAAACATCAGAACCAAAGTGATTCTTGAGGTTTTGTGTATCAGTGATGGTGGCCTAACTCAGCTTCACAGTAGGGGATGTGCTGAGTCAGTCATATAAGAAAAGAAGAAATGGTGAGTGACTGTAGGTCCACAAGGGCTGTTGACAATTATTTAATTTACAAATAAAATAATAGTCTTGTGTGATCGTACAACAAAAATTGAGTTTGTTGCAACATAAATGATTAACGATAACTCAATCTCTCTGCCTGTCTGTAAAATGAAGCTACAACCATATCACATCCAGTGGTGGAGACCAATGCTGCCACACGGTGGTATAGTAAGAGTTTAACTTTGTTTTCATTTAGTTATTATTATGTACTCTGAAATCTACATTATTTGCTAATATTAAGTAGAATTTATAACTAAGTGGTATAGGTAAAGCAATCACTTGAACTCTCCAAGCATTTATTTGAACCTGGCTAACCATACATTGACTTCCTATGCTTAGTATGATAATAGGCACATATTTTCAGAATCAATCAATATCTTACTTCAGTCTCCATCTGTACATATCAGACCAATTATTTTATTATTTTTCTTAAAATGGATTTGTCCATTTCAAAGAGGTCTTGGCATCATTACCTGCATGTGTTCAAAATGCAGAAATGAAGTATACAGTTTTAGAATTGAGCTGTTACTAATATCCTATCTAAGAGTTTCTACTACTTTTTGCTTTATCAGATTCTGGACACCACAGAACATGTCTGTTGTTGTGCTTTCTTAGAACATGATAATGGTGTGCAAAAGGCCCTCGGCCTGTGAACCTCTGTAAATTATTGATGCAGTTGTAGAGAAAAGGAGAAATAGTTGTCATTTCCGAAGGTAAATATTAACTGCATGATTTCTCTCTTTCCCCTTATTAAATGATTCCTCAACTGTTGCAAGGAGTTGGGGGGGGGGCTAAAAATCTATTCCTTTGCTTTCTTAGAGTATTGCTATTCATGTAATCTAGTCTGCTTTATATGTTGATTATAATAGAAAAATCTCAGTGTCAAGCAATCCTGGGAATAGGAAATAGAACTTGTAGCATAGTGTTTCTTTTCTTTATACAGTATCTATCCATTTCTCTGGCACCCTTTGTTCATTTCTTAAAAGACTTTTATTCACCTACTCAAGTGCATTCTTCTGTGACCATTCTCTTCATTGTAGTTGCTTGTTTTCAGTTTGCCACAAATGGGGAATCATTGTGCTGGTAGGTGGGTGTTACTTTGTTCAAGAACAGGGTCACTTCATGACGAGGAGAGAATAAAGAGAATGCACTAGAAAGAAGGAATGTTTTTGTATGTTTTCGTTTTCTGCTGCTGATTACTTTTACAGCCATTAGACACATACTATGACCTTTTGTTTAGATATGATTTGTGATTCTCCATTGATTGAGACACTCCTGCATTTGGATGGCTTTTCCTCCACTTAAGAAGTAGGTAAAGCAGCACAATAAAATAGAACTGGAATTAGGTGGCATGCAAATCATGTAAGTCAGGTCCGTGGTCAGACAATAGTCCTTTACTCTGGCAGCAGGTGATAACGTGGTAAAGGAAAGCTGTCCCTTGATCGAATTAAACCTGCTATTACACATGCACAAAAGGCCAAAATTAAACAGAATTGTCCATCAGACAAAGGGAAGCTTCCTGAAAATAGCTAGAGAAAAAGCACATTTTCCCAAAAACCATCTGAGAGTGACAGAACAGCTCTCAAAAGAACCTGCGTAGTCTTTGGAATGTATGTTTGACAATAGATTTGTTCTTTGACATAGGATAAATTGAGGTGAATTTTGCTTAAAGGATGGAGATAATGTCCCATCAGGAAAACAGAGCACTTTTCTTCAAGGAAAGGGAGCTTACTAACCAAGAGACCTGAACAAGCAAAGTCTACAGTCACTTTTCTCAATGGGTGTTTTAAATTTCCCTTTCCCTTTTGGCTTGGGCCTGATTCTCATGCCCTTGGAGCTCACACATTAATGAAAAAGTCCTTTAAAATAAGTCTAAATTTGTGGGGAGGGAAAGGGGCTGTCAGAAATGCCTGAGTAGAGAGAAGAGTTACAAGCCAGGAATAACACGAAGATTGATACAGGATCTTCAGATTATACAGGAGAAATCAATGCAACCTGTTAGGTTTCCAGTACACAAATTCATGTTTCCCAAAACTGAAGAATTAATTTTAAGGAACAGTAGAGGTTAAGAGTAGAAATTTTTCTTGATAAAGAGATAGCTCCTGAGAGCGACAGGAGGGGACCCTAGGAAGATTTTCTGGAGGGAGATTACAGAGCAAAGTCAAGCAGTGGATACAAAATCACCAGGTGGTTACAGTGTGGGACGAACTGTGATTGATCAGTAAGATTAAGGTATAGCTGCTTAGGAAATATCGATCCAATGGGAAAAGAAATCACGTAACAAGTGTACTTGGAAAGAACAAAGGAATTTTCAGGAAGGAATGGGTCTGCGTGTCTTCATCACCCACTGAGGTGATGGAATTCTATGTAGGCTTCATTGGACTATGCGTTGTTGCGTATCTTATCACTTGGGGAGGAATGCAGACCTGGTCGTTTTATCGTTATCTTCAGGCTTTGCCTCTAAGAGATGCACCTCCCGCAGCAGTTGTAATGTATTTTCATCTTTTACCCTAACTCTCTTGAGAGCCAAGCCCTGTCTGACAGCGTATTACACTTCCCCCTAGCTCCGCTGTCTCTAAGATGAGCCATTTGATTTGATCATTTCAAGACGTAAATATTTTAAATGCTTGTTGTTATAAGTGCCTCCCATATGTTATGATGTTTGGTCCTTACAGTGCAATAATATGCAGCTACTGTTATTAATGCTTTACATAGTAGAACTGTATTAGAATTTAGTTCAATATTTATACACTATTCTGAAACTGGTGTGTGGTAGAAAGAACACATTCCCCAAACCTTGCATTTAACCACTGGAGCTTCAGGACTGACTCCAGCCAAGCACTTTGCAGACACACTACAAAATGAGTTTGAGAATACGGTAAGCTTATAACTCTGCTCCCCACCTGGTTGTGATTAACACAGGACACTTATCCATTGCAGCACTGGAAGCTCTAACAATATACACAACCTATACCATTTGTAACAGGTCTAACCTTTTCTCAATATACTTTGTGATGAAACATTTTTTCTCTATCATACTCAACCTCACATCACACATTTTGCCCCATTCTTGGTAATGATTTCCTCATGCTAGCTGTCTTGGTTACTTTTCTCTCATTGCTGAGACAAAATACCCAATGCCCAAAATGAAGGAAGGAGAGGTTTATTTAGCTTACAGTTTGTGGAGGTTATGGTCCATACTTGGCTGATTCAGAAGCAGAGGGGCACATGGCAGAGAGCAAATGTTCATGGTGGCAGAGCAGAGCAAAAAAACCAGCAAAAGGGAGGAATGGCACCTCTTTCCTTCCCTTACATTGTAAACAGGCTACCCCCACCCAAGGGGCGTGTAGCTCTCACACAATCTCCACGTCCTCCTCTTCCACAGGCTCAGGATGTATACAAAGCACCCTGGCTTCCTGCTGAATCACTCAGCCAAACATCTAGACTCCCCAAGTTGACACAATGTATCAACCGTAACACTAGCATAGACGTGCCTATAAAATCAGACACTGATAAATGTAGCCCCTGTCCTTAAAGAGTGTACAACTAAATGAAGGGTTAAGGGGGATGCAGTTTGTGTATAAAATCTATAGTGATTATTGTGACTGGACAAAGTTATGCTAGAAACTATTGAGGAGATAATGAAGGAGCAGTTCAATAACTTTAAAGAGACATTATCAACCCTTATCAACTGTAAATAATGGGGAATAAATAATTTGTGAGAAGCAACTCAGTGCAGTTTAATCTGCAGTATAGGTATAATTTAATTGCCAATGATTTGGATATCTTCTAATATTGAAGAAAAATTTAAATTTCATTCAATCATCTGGTTTATGGCTACTAATGGAGCATGAGGATTATATGATATCCAATCAGAGATTAATGTCGGGAAGATGATTGCTAGCATTAGTGTGTTGGATTTAATCATGAGATGTATATTGAATATGCCAATGCTTTTCTTATGAGCTTAATAAACAGCCTCATATTCAGGACAGACATTACCCTCTTTGGAGAAGATAATAATTACAAGCAGTTATCACCAATACCAAGGAATCTTTGCATACATTTTAGATGTGCATGTGTGCCTGTGTGCATGTGAGTGTGTAAGTGACAAACGTGTATGCATGTTGATCCAAAGGAATATTTAAAGTGATACAGTCTTGAATTACATAGATAATGTATTAATTATGGATTTATATCAGAACTGGTCCCCTTTCTTAAAAATAAAACTATGTATTTCAAATAGATAGCTCTCTCAAGAATTTTTTGCTTCAAGATAGATAAGATAGTACCAAATGCAAAAGCACTAAATAAAATAAGCCGTGTGTCATGAAAATGTGACTCCAAAAATAAAGAATAGGTAATAAAATGGAGGGAAAATCATATAAATCAGATGGTGTATTATAGAAAAAATTGTTCAGCAAATATTAAAGACTCATACTGTGAATCATAGTTTGGCAAAACCTGAGATTAACAAACAGTGCTGATCGAGACAAGTGTAGAATTTTTAATTTTATTCAACACACATATTTTAATAACTTGCATCTCTAAAGCTTATTGGAATCCTGTGCAGTGAATGTGTGGTACCCAGTCCAGGGTATTGTTGAGAGGGAATGGAAATTTTGAAATATAAGGTTTAGTGGCAGGGAGTTAGGTCACCAGTGCATTTCCTTAATGGCAGTATTGACACCTCTGTTCCTTCTCTCTGCATCCCATCTGCCATGAGGTGCAGAGGCTGTGCCGTGCCTTGTGCTCTGCCCTGACATATTACACACTCAGAGCAGAGGCACCACTGACCACGGACTGAAGCCTCTGAAACTGTGAGCCCAAATCACTTTTTCTCCTTATAAGTTGTTTGTCTTGTATATTTGGACTGATGGTGGGAAGACAACGAAGGTATACGTGCATGAAACCTGGGTGACAGAAGCACGGGAGGATGTCATCAACTTTCTGAAGAGGAGATACCCTGCTCTGAGCTTGACATTTCCCAGTCTCTAGGCTGAACTTTTATCTGCTTCAGAGTGATTTCTGAATATTCATATCTTACCTAGGATAAAATCATCAATATACAACATAGTTTTTTAAATTCTTGAAATACTTGTTTATGATTTTATAATTTATTATTTTACATTGCAGTTTAACATACACAATCAGATCAAGCAATTCTTAATATGTTCTTCACAGATTTTAGGTGTGTCAAATTAGTAGGGGGAAAGCAGTGGCCCCGTAAAACTGGTTAATCTTTTTCTGGAAGTCCAAGAAACCCAACTCAAATTGGCTTCAAATTTTTAAAACAGGGAGATTTGCCAAAATATGTAGGAAATCTAAGAGGTGATCATATTTATTCCTTTCTGGATCCAAGGACCAAAATAATAATATTTGATTCCTTTCTTTCTTTCTTTCTTTCTTTCTTTCTTTCTTTCTTTCTTTCTTTCTTTCTTTTCTTTCTTTCTTTTGCTTTCTTTCTCTCTACCTACATCTTTCTACCACTTCCTTTTGATTTCTGTTATTCTATTTTAAATTCTTATCTCTGTTTCATTTTGTGTGTTTACTTTTACATCTTTGTTGTTTTAGATGATGCCTTGAGACTCAGTTTGACTTTTCAGAATTTCCTGGTAAAAGCAGCTTGATAAGGATCTTAGTATTAGTGTAAAATTTAAAAGTGACTCTTTCCAACATACACCTTTTCAGATAAGATCATAATTTATAAGTGCATATTGCACTTATCTATCCTGGTACACACTGACTTTTATTCGTAATAAGAGAGATGACCATCAACTAAACCAGCAATCTTGGAGCAGATTACTCTGAAAGATGGAAAGCCTTCCTAGCACACATCTACCAGACCACATAGAAGGACCCTAATTATCTCTCCTTGTGTTTATATCTAACTTTCAGGACAATCAATTTGCAGAGAGGTAATATATCAGGATAAGCTAAGCATATGTGTCTGTCCTTTTAACCTGGGACTTGTATTAATTGAAATAATCAGTTTTTCAAGAAAATACAGAAAGGGGCATAGGTAGCTCTTCAGTGGCTAAAAATAAAGGGGGCAGAAAAACAACAGATATCTCCCAGCACCAATTTATTTTTGCAGTCATTGGATTGTAAAGCAATACGCACTTATAAATCATGATCTTATCTGGCAATGTGTGTTGGAAAGAGTCACTTTTAGATCTCACACTAATACTAAGATCCTTATCATGCTGCTTTTACCAGGAAGTTCTGAAAAGTCGAACTGTCTCAAGACATCATCTAAAACAACAAAATGTATATGCAATATCAGCCCCAACCCATGACTAAATGTTAGCCTTGCAAGTCTTTCCTTCAGATCCTTCTCCAGAGGTAAAGGTCTGCTCCTCATTCTTTAATCTCCCCAGAAAACATTTCACTGAAGCAAAGTTTCATTTCACGTTGGTCTGATGCTTCTATCTTTCATAGCCTGGTAAAGCTTAGCAATCAAAGCATCTAGTACATTTTCTCATTGGCAGAAATGAGTACAAGTTTCTTATAAGTGCTTTTTTAGTATAGAACGTGCAAGTATAGACACAAAAGGGTGCTTACTGTTTTTAATCAAGGTGAGGTAATTATGAAAAAGAATGTTGTGGAATCCTTAATGCATGTGCTTTTTATCACTGAATTTTGTATCATCCTCTGAATTTATGTGATAGAAATTGTATGATGTGTTTTCTTCATAATGTAGATATTAAGCCAAATACTTCAAAATAAGATTAAAGATAAATGTAGGTCTCAAGCCGAGCTTGATATTTGAGGTATATTTACATAACTATAAATAAACGGAGGGCTTTCAACTTTGACTTCACACACACATCACCCTCAGTTTTCTGTATGCTTTTGGAGTACTGACCAGTTGATGTTCTCTTTCCATTTTTATGAGGATTTACTTCAGTAGGTTTTACGGGTAAGTGCCCGTATGAATGAAGGCAAACTGAAAGCCAAGTATTGTCATGGTCGTCGTCATCCTTGTTATTGTTTGGATTGTCCCATTCTCTCCTGTCTATTTGGAATACTGAAAGTACACTTAGCTACAGTGAGCGACATGACCGAGTTCCCCCACTCACTGCTCCATCCCCTTTTGCTCCTACAATTATATGTGGAAAGTGTGAGGAGGACGTGCATAGTGGGGCTGGACTCAAAGGCAATCTGATTTGGCTGAATGCTGTTTCTAACAATCCCAAATCCAAGGGAATTCCCAGAACCTCCGCTCCTCTTCAGCGAGCTGTGATTCTGAGATTTCTCAGCATAAGCAATGAGAACATTGTTGCATAACACGTTTCCAGGAAAACACACACACAACACACACACACACACACACACACACACACACACACACACACACATTTAAAGTAGGTGTGGTGAAGAGTCCATAATTCCACCTCTTCACAAATCGGAAGCCAGTCTGGGAAATTTAGCCAGACCATCACAAAAGTGTAATTTTACAAAGGTTAAGGATGTAATTCAGGGGTAGAGAGTTTTGCTGGTATCCATGAGAACTTGGGTTTGATCCCCAGTAACATAAAAATGATTTTTTGAAGAATAAGTGACCGTAACTAATAGACACTTGCCTCACTATTCCTGTCTACTCTCTTATGAACTATTTAATAAGAAAACTGGAAATTTTATGAATGAGCACTGAAATACAACCCTCCCTCTAGCTGTAAGTACCCAGTAGGGATCCTGATAATTTGAAAATTGTACCACACAGCCAAACTGCATGCACCACTTATAATGTGGACTAAATAACTTGTGTTGAATTTTAAGGATTTGTCTTTTATGCTATGAACATTGTCAGAAGAACCTTTCTTTCTTTTGATGCTGAAATGACCTGCAATTGCCTCCCATTTCAAACGCTAGATGTTGATATTGGCAAACCTGCAACAGTTGTTTTGTGTCAGCATTTCAGAGTGCCTGCAATATCACCACTGCTTCTATTTCATTCTGTTTTAAGCTTTATAATTTCACAATTTAGTGGGTTCTCAGTAAATATTGTTAACAAGATGTCTGGGTTGCCTTTATAAAGGAAACATTTCAAAATGCCAAGGAAGTGAGCACCTGTCATGGAGCTCTTTTTGTCTGATTCCAGGATATAGTTTTAACTTTTCTCTTGCAAGTTTTTTAAAGTTTGCTTGCTGCCCAGATTTGAGTGGATGTCTCTCTCTGTCTCTGGCATAATTTGCAATTATAGTTCTCACACTTCTGATTGTGACTTGTAGATTTAGCCACTGTAAAATGAAGAAATGAATATTTGCTTTGGAAATCTGGAAAACTTGTTTACACATCCAACAGACCGCTTTAATGGATGTTCCTGATAGGATTTAAGACCATGATTTTTAAATTGGCTTCTCTCAAAGGAGCAGCACTGCAAAGACTTCAAGCCACTGTTCCCACATTATACTCACTGCAGGGCTACATCAAGTAGCTTTCTTTCTAAATATTGTTAATTCACTTCATCTTCCTTGTTCTTGTTCATGCACCTGGAGGCTAGTTGGGTGCACACTCGGAAAATAAGACACCAGCAAATTCCCTTGCATAACCAAAGTCTAGAAAAGGCAATGCTGGGAGAGAAATTACTTTTATTGCATATTTTGCCTTAAGTGCACATGTTCACATTCACAAATAGCTCTGCTTTGAGCTGGTAAGGCTGGCAATGCCTCATGCTGTCTCTAAGGAGAAACATCATAAAAACACAAGAGAGAACCTACTGCAGACCTGCTCAATCCTCTCATCTGTAATTTGCAGAAATGTTGACTGTGTTGTTGGAGAATATATTCACTCACTTTTTCAATTTGTTGTATTTGGTTTGTTTCTGTATGTGCATATGTATTCACACTACTGGAAAATAAACAAAATCATCCTCTTTTTTCTTTTTTAAATTGACATAAAAATTGCACACATTTTTATGGTGTAAAATATATTTTGATATATGTATACATTACAGAATGGCTAAATTAAGTTGAATAGCATATGTCCACGCTTTTTTGTGATTAGATAATATAAAGTCTATTCTTGGAGAAATTTTTGAATATAAAATATATTGCTATTAACTGCAGTCTTAATGAAGTGAAACAAATCTTTTTGCACTTCTTATCCCTGTCTTCTTCAAACTTTGAATCCTTTGACTAGCATTTGCCCAGTGCTCCTGTTCTCAGGCCTCTGGTAAACCCCACCTAATTTCTACTTGTATGAATTCTATTTTCTTTTATATTCTACATGTAAGAGAAATAACTCAGCATTTGTTTTCCTATGCTCGAACTTTTTACTTCATATAATGCCTTCTAAGTTTATCCCTGGGTTTTCTTCCTCCACATCTTCCCCAGAACTTGTTAGCATATGTGGTTTTGATGACTGCTACTCCAATGATTATGACAGAATATCTCACTGGGGTTTTAACTTGTGGCATTTTCCTGATGGTTAATGATTCTGAGCATTTGTAAATACCTATTTGCCATTTATATGCTTTCTTTCAACAAGAGTATCCATTCAGTTCCTTCACTCAATTTAAAGTCTATTTGTGTGGTTAGTATTGACTTATTTGGATTCTTTATATTTGGGATATTAATCTTTCATCAGGTGCATAGTTGGAAAATGTCTGTATGCATATCATAGCTTTCCCTTCACTTTGTTAAGTTGTTGATATTTTGATGAAAACCCATTTATCTATTTTGCTTTCGTTACCTGTGTTTTGGGGGTCATATTAAAAAAAAACATAATTACCTAGGCCAATATCTTACAGTGTCATTTTCCATTGTTTTCTCTGATATTTTACAGTTTCACGTCTTACATTTCAGCCTTTAACCCATTTTGAATTGATTTTTGTTATATGTTTGAAATTAGTGTCTAGTTTCTTTATTCTGCATATAGATACCCAATTTCCCCAATACAATTCCCTGAAAAATGTGTCTTTACCCTCATTGTATCTTCTTGGTACCCTTGTGCTTTTTTTCTTTTTCTTTTTCTTTTTTTTTTTTTGTGCCAGGGGATCAAACTCATGACCTCACGCTTGGCAGGCAGGTGCTGTACCACTGAGCTATATCCCCGGCAAGGTAACCTTGTGTTAAAGCAGGTTTATTAAACGTCTAGTTTTGTTTTTAGGGTCTCTATTCTGTTCCATTGGTCTGTGTGTCTGTTTTCATATCAGCAGCAGGCTGTGGTGGTTAATATAGTTTTGCAGCACTTTTCCCAGTTTTTGATTAGTATGTGCTGATCACATGGCTCAGTCCAAGCTGATATACCCATAAAGCATACTTTAGTTCTTTCTTCCTCTCTGCCCTCCCTGGTCTCTTGTTCCCCATTCCTTTTGCAAAAGATCTGTTTTCCTATTTTCTATCCATTATTTTTCTTCTTATTTACATTTTGGGTTTCTTATATAAGGAAAACAATATGATACTTAAGCGTGTGTGTCTGATTTATCTCTTACAACATTATGCTCTAAAATTGAAATTAGCTAATGTGGTGCTGCTAGTTTTATTCTTTTGCTTGAGATAAATTTCATGTTTTGAAGTGTTTAATGACTTTGCATGGGGGAATGTAGTTTTTTCCTCTGTTAATGAAAATTATATAATGAGAATTCTGATACGGACTTCATCAAAAATTTAGATCGTTTTGGGTAGTATATACATTTTAACAATACTAACATTAACAAAATAGTATTACTTGCTTTACTCCATGAATGCAAAATATTTGTCTGTTTAAGAACTTTTCAATTTATTTCATTAATGTAATACAGTTTTCACTGTGTGGATATTTCTCCTTGTTAGACAAATATTTCTAAGTATTTAGTGGGCATGTTTTACTTATTTCTTTTTTGGATAGTTCATTGCTAATGCACAAAAATACTGCGGTTTTTATATACATTTAATATTCCTGATTTTACTGACTGTATTAGTTCTAAGAGATTTTGGTGGACTATTTGGGGTTCTCTGTATAAAAATACATTACACAAAACATGCTTTTAACATGGAAACACATTCCTTCCTGATTTGAATATGTTTTGTTTATTTGTTATTTGTCTACTGATTCTGGCTAGATGATCCAGTGCTGTGTGGAAGAGGGGTGACCACAGTGAGAGATGCCTTGTTCATTGTCTTAGATCAAGAGCAGAAGTTTCTCTGCTAACTGTTAGGAAAGTTCCTGAAAGAAACTGCATGTGTGCTTTTCTCTTCTTTTCTTCCCAGCTGAATGGTCAACTAAATAGTTTTCTGACTTTATTGGATAAATTTGGTCACTGCTGAATGCTCTCTGACTCCTCCCTCACATTTAATGATATGGAAAAGCAGTGCAAAAAAGTGATTAATAGAAGAAAGTTATTTGGGTGCAAAAATATCAGTAAATATATGTCAAAAGGGTGCTGGGGACAGAAGAACAGGAAGGATAATGGATTGGGATTAGGAAGACATTTCCAAAGAGGAGCATTAATTTTAAAGAATTAGTAGGAAACGTTCAACAATAGCAACTACAAAATTTGGGAGAACACATGGAATTTCATATGTTTTAGACAATACTCTGAATGTTTACCCACATTACTAATTTCTAAAATAAAATCTTGACATCATAGGGTTTAATATTTTATTGTTTGATAAAAATGGAATCAAAATATATATTTTACCCCAATGCTTTTCCTTATCAGTAATGTGAAATGCATAAAGTGAAAATATAAATTAGATGAAACATGCTGAATCAGTCAACTTTGTCCTGCTGGGAAAAAAATAACCTGACATCAGTAACTTAAAGAAGCATATGTTGACTTATGGCTTCAGAGGTTTAAGTTCATTTTCATCTAGCTCTGAAGTAGAAGGGCATGAGAATGAAGAGTCTTGGTTCATGAACACTGGAAACAAAGGGACCAGTGACCAGGTACGGTCCCCAGGTTCCACTCCTGAGACCTCCTTCCTCCAGCTGGACCCATCTTCTCACAGTCCACTCAGGTAGGGCTATGCTTACTGGGTACCCAATAAATTAATCCACTGAGGAGACCAATGATATCACGATCATATCACCTTCCCAAATTACCTTCTCAAATCAGCTTCCCAACAGCCTCTGGTGTCAATTTCCAACATCAAAATTTAAGAAAAAAGCATACAAGCATCAGATATTAAAAACCAAACAACACAAAACTTTTCTTTTGAATCAATGGATTAATAAAAGTATACTTAAATGTAAGCCAGATACTATCTGACTCATCTTACCTTTTAGATAGAGAATTTTCATATGACAGCAGTTTCTCATTTCTAAAATGTGAGTATGGTGGGAGAGATAGAAATACTATCTTAACTTCTGCTCTGAAGGGGATGTGATGCAGGCTTAGCATCTTACGGTTCACTCTGTGGGTTGGAAGCATCATAGGGTGAAAGCCCACACTGACAAAACCCCGGAAATGATTAATGTGGCTCACTTGTAACTCACAACCAGCAATTTCTCATAGCTCTAGTAAGCAGCTCTGCTGACTTTTAGGAATTATCCCAGTAAGTAATCAATCACAAGAGTAATTAAAATGGCCCCTTTGAGTTCAGGAGACTTGATTCAACCCCACATCCAATTGTCTGGAAGAAATTATTGTCTCAAATTTAGGATCAGAAAGGAGCACAAAGCAATATGTGTGAAATACAATAAGATGCATCATTTCTGTTTCCTCCTGTGCTTTTATGAACTTTTTTGTTCAAGAATATGACCTTGAGATAGAAGGACATAGAAAAATCTAATGTATGAGATAGTCAGAAAATACTCTATTTTTTACAGTGTAAATCTTCTGGTTTAAAACTAAAAAATCAACTGTGATCCTGAGTATGGGTTTTGGGCCAGCAAACTCTGAGAGAAAAATGAAGACGCAAGCCAGAGCATATCTTTGCCAGGAGTCGAGGGGTCAGGGGTCAGGGGTCAGAGGTCTTCCCAGAATGGAGTGGAACTCTGAACTGACTCAAACACCCAGACTTATTGAGGAGCAACCGTGGCATAGAGTTCTGCTGAGCGCAGATGTTTGTTTTTGGTAGCAAAGCAGGCAAGCAAGGTATGAGATGACAGTTTGGCTGCATAATTAATGTTTATTTGATTGGCCCTGCAGGAGCTTCCTGGTTTTCCTCTGATGGCCGTGTCTGCATTAGCTGGCAAACATCCTGTCTTCAAGGTACTTCAGTCCACAGAACTGGCCTCTCGATTCACCCCAAGTAGACTTAACCCACTGGTGTTGCAAGAGACCCTACACCTGGGAGTAAGACTTGTGATTGAGCCTTGTATCACTTTAGTGACAAATAAAGTGTTAACCAGCAGGAATATAGTGTGTTTCAGGATATTTACTGTGACAAAGTCCATCCTGGTATTCAAGTACAGCAGAAATGTTTCACACCATTTCATCCTCTCTTTGCAGTACCTGTCTATTCCCTCATAGGTTCTCCCTCCAAACACTATTCATATTCAGAAAGTGACTCTTTTGTGAGTATACGCAAGCTTTGAGATAGTTTCTTCCTTGTCATGAGTAATTTGGGAGATTTTAAAAAATTATTTTATATTTATTTGGTGCACTTAATTTTCCTGTTGTGTGTGAGTGTGTGTGAGTGTGTATGTGTGTGTGTATACACAAGAATTTTGGAAGTGTGTATCTACACAATAAATGTGGAATTGTGTGTATACTTAAGAACTGTTGAAAGTGTGAAGAAAACACAAGAGGCAGCCATTATAAAGGCTACTGCCTGAGTAGTGGAGGGACAGGAAGGATTTGCCATAAAACCTAAGAATTTGCAATTTGGGGCACATTTTATTGCAGCATCTTTCATGTGTCCCCATCGGTCTAGATGTATAAAATGTTGCCATGCTGTAATTACAAGGCACACTTCCCCGACCTGGAGGAAGACACAGGTACAAATACATTGATCTCCTGCTTTCTCTATCTCATCTCGTTCTCCTTTTACCCTCCCACCAAAGAATGAGGGAAAAATTAGCGAAATCTTTTATTATTCCACAGTCTCACTATAAAGATTGTAAATGTATCAACTAAACAATAAATGAAAAATTACTCTTTTGAGTTCCTGAAGGAAAGTGCTGTTTTTATAGAAATCATCATGTCATGATTTTTTGGCTACAAAAAGTGCTGCACTGCTGTAAAACATGCCAAGACTTTATTAACTGGGTTGTTTCTATACACCTCTCCAGGCATATCTCTAGATACTCCAAGCCTTCCCTTTGTTTTTCTTTTTTCTTTTGCCTTTTCCTTCTCGTTTGTCTATTTTAGTTACCTCATCCAGAATTTTTATTTTAAGAAAAATTTTTTTAGTTAGTCACTTAATATCTAGGTTAGTCAAACACTCCCAGGATTAAGAAAAGATATTAGAGCTTACCTAGAGTAGAATAAAGCAAAAACATAGATGAATATTGGAAATCGATTTTTATTGTGTAATTTTTATTGTTCATACCAGAAAAGTTACAGGAGTCAAAGTTAAATACTGTACACTTGCTGTGTGTGTACATGAGGATGAAAAACAGCCCATGAAGCTGGACTAGCCAAACTGAAACAGTTAGATAGCTTTTTAAAGGCATATGGTCTTTTCTCCTCTGAAAGAAAATGCCTCAAAAATTCATCTGCCCATCTTTAGTCTGTTCATTTTATGTCTCTAAGGAGAAGTATACTGCCTGAATCAGTATGAAGAAAATCACCTCTGGGACTGAGTTGCTCATCTAATTGAAATGAACATTGGGCTTTAGGGGAGACCATGGCGCTAGTATAAGCACTGGAAGATGTAATTTGTTAAATGGTTCCCGGTGCTGTGTTAACTTGTCTCACACCAAGAGCTTTTCTCTTGGAACATAGCATGCTCTGCTCTCTAGACTCATGGGAAGTAGGCCTGGGGAGGGAATGGCGCATGTTGAATGAGACCCCTTGGGGCATACTGCGCAGGAGTGGGGGCACAAAGGAAACTTTGGAGTGGTTCCCATTTATTGTTACCTAGTTTTATTCCACATGACCTCTTTGCCAATATATATGCATATATTAACCATATATTAATGTGCAATTTGAAGCCTTAACAAGTATCTCTTCATATTTATAAGCCTAACATGCCTTTTTTGACCCAAATCCTATAAAATAAATTATTTTACCAGTTTATAAGCATAAATATATGTTTGATCTGTCTTATATTCTTATGTCTGGTGGGCTGAGCAGCTTCATGAAGATGACAGTATGTAGTGTAGCAACCAGTGTTAATTGCTACCATTTTGTTTTGAGGTCATGTATCATTTTTGTTGTTTTTGTGTTGTTTTGATTTGTGTTCACTGTTGCTTTCCTAGTTTTTTAAATTTTCAAAATAAAAAATAAATATATGTCTTCTATATAAAGTACTGTCATCGATAGAGTTATTTGTCAAACAAAATTATTCACTTAGAATATTTTTTATATTCCAATGGTCAAATATTAGGGCACCTAAAACCATATATAAAAAGAGTTTTCAGACTGCCCATAATTATTGTCCGAGTTATTATAGAAGTAGTGAAAATTCACTGTGCCATGGAATTGGAATAAATGGAAAGAAAGGACTCTGTGTGGCACAGTAACAAGATAACTTGGACCAACATTGCTTAAAACTGGCTTTCACTGTGTCTATTCCTGGCATTGTTTTCCTCTGTCAATATAGCTGTGGAGTTAGCAAGAAGACCTCCCCGAAAACTCAGGACCAACCACCTGGCGTTTGTTTGCTTTATTCTGTTCTGGGAAGTTTCTGTCAGAAAGGCTTTGCGGCGGCTCCAGGAGGACTACACAGAGCATAGCACTTCCACTGCATGGAAGAAACGCGGGACCTGAAGTCTAGGAATGTTGTGTTTCATCGAGTTAATATGGTGGAAAACTGGAGTCAGGTTACATAATAATTGTCAATTGAGAGGTCATTTTTGTTTTTACATATGCTGTTTTAACATGTAGTTTTGAGTTCTTTATATCTAACAGATCTTAAACTACATAAATAGGAAGGAAAGGATTAATAAAAGGAACAGGAAGCTTGAATTTTACTATACTTAAGCAAAGGACAGAAGCACTTCATTTGATTTTTAAATGTTCACGGTCTTGTATTGATGGAACTAGAAGATGGAAATACATGATGATTGACCTTGGAGAAAATTATTGAATATGCTAATGACTAAATATTTGCTTAGCTTGAAGTTTACTCCCGAAACAAAGAACTATACATGGCAAAGTCTTCCTGGAAATCTTTAGCAGAGAATTTCCATGAAGAAGGTCTGTATGGGAAAAAGTAGGTTCAGGTGAAGAATTCACAGTGTTTCCTTTGCTTGTATGAGAATTTATGGACTCTGTTATGTAAAAATAGGGGCTAAATGTAGTTAAATTATTCAATTCAGGGTTAATTTTTGCTAATTTTAATAGTTTTAAAAGACAATGCACATTCAAATATTTAGAGTTAAAAAGCGTGGTTTATGGAAATTATTTTCAGATTAAAAAATATATATGGAAAGAAATAGATGAAAGAAAAGAAATTAATGAGAGAAGAATAAATGACAAATCAGTGATGGATAAAGCACAAATTTTTGCGCTTTGGGTGTGTTTGAAATTAATTTAAAGTCTTATAAAACATTAATCCATATACATTATTCTTATGTGGATTTATTGCAAGATAATTTCCAAGAAAAACCAGAGTACTCAAAGCTGGCATTGGTGAATATGGTCAATCGTGCACATTCCTGGTTTTCTGTGCTTTTTATGGGTAAAACTGCTCAGCAGTGTCGCATCCCACCAAAATGTCCTAGAAGAAAAGTTACATTTTCTATGGGTCTCTTGGTATTCTCAGTTTATGCTGTGAATATGGACAGAAACTGCTTCCCTATTCTGCCACCTGTAGTTTGCACACTGGAAGTTAAATTAGTGCTGTATGCAAAAGGGAA
Source organism: Dinomys branickii (assembly GCA_004027595.1). NCBI lineage: Eukaryota > Metazoa > Chordata > Mammalia > Rodentia > Dinomyidae > Dinomys > Dinomys branickii. The sequence goes on from PVLD010011328.1 coordinate 41,017, forward strand.
CACCTGATAGCTTTAGGGGTGTGTGTGTGTGTGTGTGTGTGTGTGTGTGTGTGTATGTGTGACAGAGTTCTTTTGAATATGATTTAAATCAGTTGACAGTAGAAATAAACTGTTTCAGAATTCATAAGACTTGGATTTTCTGCTTGGTTCTTAGTCAACATTCTTAGCTGAATGTTCGCCTAATAATTAAGCTTTTCAGAATGTCTCACTGATACTGTAGATTGTCAAGGAGCAAGGAAACTTTCTGTGATGAAGGAAACATTGTGTAATCTGCCCTTTTCACAATGACAGCCCACAGTCTATGTGGTTGGTGAATATTTCAAACATGGTTAATGTGGTTAAGAAAAAAATGTTTAATTTTATTTAATTTTAATTAATTAAAGTTTTCACACATATCTAGTGGTGTACCTCATGTTTCTTAGAGCATTTTGGATCTAGTGAGAAATGATTTATTAGCACACTAACTACCTCAAGTAAGAAGGTAAAACATCATTAGCTTGGAATTCCTACTTGGAATGTAAGTTAGATACTAGTTTTTTTTTTTTTTTTTTTTTTTTTAGACTGAGGATTGAACTCAAAGCCTTTGCACTAAACTATATCCCCTATTTTTAAATTTAATTTAATTTAATTTTATCTTATCTTTTATTTTATCTTATTTTGAGGCAGGATTTCTCTAAGTTAGATTTCCCTGTTGGGCTTAACATGGTTTTGTTTTTCTTTTTTTTTTTTTTTGGTGTCTTTCTTTTTGGAAAGAAAGTCTTATTATCTTGTATAGGCTGGCCCTGAACTCATTGTATAGCCTAGGCTGGCCTTGAACTTGTAGTAATCTTTCTGCCTCAGCCTCCACAATGCTAGGATTACAAGCATGTGCCTCCATGCCTGCTATGGGTATAAAATTTTTGAAAAGAAAAATTTATTATCCCAAAATATTTTAAAACCTTCCAACTTATGAAGATTTTGACAGTGTTTTAAAAAATGTGTAAAATATTCAAACTCTTTATGTTCACATCTAAATTGATATTTTCTCCTTTTATAATCAAGAGGATATTGAAATTAGAAGAAAGCATTTTAGTAATGAAATTATAATTATGCTTTGGAAGTCAATATTTGGAGGGTGAAGGCTATATTTTTTTCTGATGCTCTGTGCATTAGACCACATTGTGCTCACACATGAATATTAATGCCTCACAGTGGGTTATGTCTACATTCTTCACACTGATGTTGTTGCATTCATCTGTACAGCTTTGATTCTCCCAACATCATTATAAATAACTTTTTATCATGAGTGCTTTTATGCACCAAATGTTGATATGGAATGTGCATATTTTTGCATAATACAAACATGCAGTTAAAAGGAAAACACCTTGAGAAATAGATTACTCAGTTTATAATCCTAAAAGTGTTGAGCTTTGATTTCCTAATTCTCTTCAATCACAATATTTAGTAAATGATAAAGTCAAGAAGAAAATGTGCATTTGATTTTGGTTTTGTTTTTATTGCTCTTTAGTGCAAATAAAAATATTCCTTGACAGATAATGAAGAATGCTGGGACGTATTCATTTGTTCAGAAAACACTGAGCATTTCTTACAACTAAATCCATGGCCTATCTGTGATTCCCAGGATGAACATGTTCTTTGATCGGTGGTTTTGGTTACCACAGGTAATTGGTTAAAGAAATGTTTTAGACAATGTATACTACAATGTCAATGCTATTGATACCACTCTATTGACTTATGGATCAGCTAACATTGATCTCATTATTAGTTTAAACTTAGCGATCATCCTGGCAAAAATAAATGTTAAATGAAAAGAAACAAAATAAGATATTATGAACGGCCTATTAATTCCATGATCTGTGGAGAAAACAACATTCCAGTACATAGCCTTCTCTCTCTAGAGGGAGAGCATTACAAGGATCACAACGTCAAAACAACTATGAGAAAATGAAACTAATAATTGCAGAGAAAACTGAGAAGATTAAAAAGGGTGCATGGCAGGCATAGAAATGTCTGCGAGATAGCCTTAGATGAAAGAAGTGACAGTAAGGCCTTCAAAATAGTGAACATAAATAAATAAACCTACGCTGTTAAGGGTAATGTGGTGGCGCAGTCAGGACCCAAGGCTGCTGAGATTGTGTGGAAGCAGATCCTTTTGCAGGGTTAGCACACCCTTATTCGGGTCACAAGCTGCAGGCACCATACGTGAAACTCAGACATCTGACCTATGTGAGGAAAAGACTGTCACTGTTGGAGGTTGAAAGTAAGGTGACCACAGACAGAATGGACAGATAAAGACGTTTACATCTCTACCTTGAAGGTCGACATTGGTTTGTATCTTGTAATCAGACAACAGCACCATCTCATGTAAACTCCATTCTAGGTTCCTGCTTCACCTTTAGCATCTACAAGGTCATGAGCAAAAAAATCCCTGACAAGCTAACTTGCTCGTGTTCAAGACGATAAGAACATGATGTATTAAAGGCTGCTCAACAGCAAAGTGAGAAGCTTTGGACTTCACAGTGTGAAATAGACTCCTAAACAGAGTTGAAATATATAAAATTGCTCCAAGGATGTAGGCTCACAGCAGTGAATTAATAAAAGTTGTTTATTTGCAGTACAATATTTGGATCATCTGACAAATTAAAGTTTTGTCTCCACTAAAGAATTGAAAACACTGTCCCATGAATTCAATCAAAATCCTTTTTGATTCTTTTTCCTACTGAGAAATAGTAACATAATGAACTGCCTGAAGTCAATACAAAATAATTGCATACACACTGAAAAAAGAATCAATTATTTAACAAATTCACTAGTGATTTTAGTTTGTGAAGTCAGAGCCTAGAAACAAGAATTTTAGAAAAATGAAGCCTCTTATTTAGATTCAAGGAACTTTTTATTGTCTAATGGAATAAGTACTCCTCAAAAACTTGTGTCTTCAAAAGAATTTCAAATGTAGATTGCCTCAGTAGAGTTTCACATCAGAGCCCATCTGTAGGCCATTTTCATTGACCATCCTCATGCTATCTTGCCTGTTGGCAGAGCATGTGTGCAGAGTATAAAGAGGCCAGGGATGGCTGTCGGGAGGGCTTCTGCATTTAAAAGGAAGAGAAAATCTTGATTTAAACTCTATGTCAGAGATTGTGCAATAAGCAAGGCTAACTTAGGTTTGTCAATGTCTAAAGTAATGCATAATGAGTAATAACAAGTGTAGGTAGCTAACATTTGAAATTAGGAGATTCAATTTACATGGATGGCCATCACCTAGTCAGAGCTGTTACCTTCCAAAAGTCGCACATTCCCTTGCTTTTTTGTTTCTGTCACCATTTTGGTCTCTAGACATTTGAGTCTGCAACTCTCAGCATAAGTTGTGGAAAAGATCCAAGCCAATATCATTAAAGAGATGATTTATGTGTACTCACAAATGAAAACAGTGATTACTATTATGTATAAGTCATGCTAGACTAAGGTTATTTCAGCTGAGGATGAAGAAACTAGTGTGAGGTATTTGAAATAATCATTCAGCAACCAATGTTTGCTGCTTTTATTCTATGTCCCGTCAATGTCCTTTGGTGGATGCAGAGATATCACAGTCTTAACACGAAAATGTTCTCTTACTTTTAGTTCAAGAAATGTATTTGTGAGATTTTATTATATTTGTATTATATTTGTTACTGTGTTTCTCTTCCTCTCACCTATAAAGTAGTTATCTTGCTCAGCTGCAAATGATACTCATTGTGACAAGTAGCATATTGAAGAGGGTCTTTTTCCTATTTTATAAATTTTATTGAATTCTGGCAGTTTTCCATCCTTTCTGTGGGTGGAAAATTATAGTAATATGATCAATATTTATTGTTATGTTCATGGAGAGATATTGAATATTTGTTTTAAGAGCTTCAGTTCCCTACCACTGATAGGCTAGTAATGGCTTATTATCAACGATACCAAACTAAGATTTCAACATTAAACACTTTTTTGCAACATTAATTAAACTGAAACACAGTATGCATACATTAGTGCTTAATTTAATTAGAATATTATTCTTTCATAAGTGAAACATAAAAATAGATGTGGCTTTTTCTGCTAAAAGCAGCTTCTGCATTACAGTTCTCTACCAATAAAATATCCTTTTAAAAAATCCTATATCTGCCAACACTAATATAATAACTATTAAACTATGGTATTCTTGAGATTATCTTACCAAACATATAGGCTTTTTACTAGAAATTAGTGTCAAAGATTTTTTTGATCCATAAAAGAAACAACCAGAAAAATTATCAATAAGGAATATTTACAATTTTAGCAGTTTTTCCTATCCAATTGAATTTTAAAGATATGCCAGATTTTCCTGTTTTATATTTGTTTTCAGTTGTGATTTTATGAGACGCATGCATGACTTTATAATTTACACTGAAATGTATTTCCACTTTGGGGGAGGGGAAAGGAAGACAGAAATATCACATACTGATACTTAGAGGAACGCGACAAAACCATGAAGGGAGACAGGGTACTTCAATGAATAGAAGGAAACTCTGGTGGTATTTTTGACTTAAAATTATGCAATGTAAAGCTTTTTGAATATAAAGGAATTAAAAATGAATTGCAGAAGCTGAACCTGGGCAAAATTAGCAAAGTACCTGCCCTAGTGAAGAATTGAACGTCTGCATGTAAACAGCAAATGCGCGGTTGAGGGACCCTTTCATTCTGTTTCCCGGGTGCTGATACGCGTGAAGTGCACACGCTTGGAGCCACGAGCACCAAGCGTCAGAGAAAGGTTGTTATTTCTGAGGAGGACAGCAACCGTAGAGACAGTATCTTTTTACTCTGCGCTCATCTCTTAGAGAGCTCAGTAATCATGTGTTTCACTGAAAAAGGACACACAGACATACACACACATAAATACTTATCACGGTATTCTTCTATAGCATATGTCATAAATATAACTTCCATACTACAACGTATCACACATCTCTCTACCTATGAATGCTCCTGTATATACCTACACCTGTCACACTACAGGACAGTATTTAAAAATCAGGACACTGAGCATGACTTTGAGATCATGGGATGAAGTCCCAAGAGAAGTGAAGAGAAGCGGAAGGGAGTAAGCACTGAGGTACGGCTATCTCACAGAAGAGGTAGGCATATGTCTTGATCAAGAATTCAGGTTCTCCTTTACTAGGACATGACTAGAAAATACAGTTCCCAGGACTGATTTTGCCTAAGAATGACAATGTCCAGCACGTCTCACTATCCCTACGTGTCTATAAGCAGGTGAAATCAGGCCAGTCAGAGCTGAGGTATGCTGTGATGTTAAAACACACCTGAAACTGTGAAGACTTGTCAGCAAACTTTGCAGGCTCTCATCTATGATTTTTATATGGTACCAAACATGGAATATGCTGCAATTAACTACATCTGTTTCTTTTCATTTTTAAAGTATAGCTCCAAGAAGATTTCAGATTTCAGTTCACATTGGTGGCTGGAGCATTTCTAATAAAAGGCAAAAGTAAAAGTTATTGCACATCTCTTCTGATATGAAAAACTTTTATGAACATCTCAGTAGATATATAGTCTCATCATTCTGAGTATATTTTTCTGCAAACTATGTTTCATGACTCATTAGTAGAAATGATATCAAATTTGTTAGTGTTCATATCTTGACTCTTTCTGTAAATGCTGATGCTATAAAAATCTAAATCATAACAATTATAAGTTATTTATGGTACATTTTATTAAAGTGATTCAACACAATGAAAATGTTAAAATTATTATTAAAATAATAATTGGCAGTTGAACACTAAAAATATGTTTAAAGCAAGCACTATACCATAGTGAGCAACTCACTAGCAAATCAAATGGATCTTAAAAATATTTTGGGTTCGACAGGTATCCATTGAAAAGATACAAATGAATGGATACAAAGTAATTTCATTAGGAAGTCATCTTAGTACTTTCAAATGATAAAATAATAAACATAAAATATTGTTTCATTACATTGAACATTAATTCCAATCTGGGAGTTATGTAATCTAATGACTATTCATAATTTAATTTGCTACAACTCACAATTTCATTACAAGTCATCGCCATTTCCACCTTCAAGTGACAAGCCCTCCTCTTTAACTCTTACTCGTTTAGCACCTAGGAGTATGATTGGTCACACTGACATAGCAGCCTTTTGGATTATGACTTCCCTGATGCTCTGCATATTCTGTACCTGAAGAATATACTGCCTCTTCCCTTACCTCCAGTTAACTGCATTAATACTTCAGAACTCATCAGGAAGTGTGTCTTGTTCTACTCTCGTCAAATGTCCATATGTAAAGCTTCCTTGAGAAGCTCACTGTTTCACACACCTGTGTGGTCTTTCTGTTAGGATTTATCTCTTCACTGGGCTTGTCGTATGGTCAGAAGTGAGGTCTTCATGTAGTCACTATTGTACCCACAGAATCTCACTTTATGGTTGCAACATAGCAGGGACTCAGCAAGTATTTGCCAAAATAATAGAGCATCTATGCTTACAACGTTTAAGATAAAGTACCTGGACATCTTAGATTTCTTACATGATGATTGCTTTTAGGTAATGAATTTCCTTTAATAAACATTAAACTATTATAGTGATCAGGGCTGTGTAATATCGCTTCTTTTTTACAAATATTTTATTTCTGTATGCAGTGATGTTTAATTGGAGGGCTAATAAAATAATTTTCTTTTCTTGATGATTCACTCCACACAAATAAATCAATCTTGTGTGTCTGACTTTCTTCACTTAACACTGTCTGGTTGCATCAATTTGCCTGTGAATGCTTCAAATTTGTCTTTCTTCTTGGAAGAGCAGTACTGTATAGTGTATGAATATCGCATTTTCTTTATCCATTCATCTGATAATGGACATAGTTTCCATTTCCAAGATCTGGCTACTATATATTGTGCTGCCAGAAACATAGGTAGACATCTATCCCTAAGCAAAACAGGGGCAAGAACAGTAATAATTTCAGGGTTTTATTGGATGATGAAATAAAATAATAGGTGTTACAATTAAGAAGAGAAATTACTAATAAATTATTTAAAAAGGAATTAGTTCTGAAAAAATGGTTTGGAACAAAAATGTATAAAGTCTTTAATGTCTGTGATTTTCTCCTCTAGTCATTGTTTGTATGAGTCATTTTGTGCACGTTAGCAGTGCAGATTAATAAAACCAGCTACTGATTTGACCTCACATTTTTTTTGTTCCTGCAGGTATGTGATTTTAAGCACTTTATTTACATTCTTTACAACTCACTTCTGTCATTTATTAAATGTGGATAATAATGAGTATGAGGATCAAATAAGTTGATACATAAAAAGGCTGTAGAACAAGGCCCGACATTTAGAAGCAATACCAAAATGCACTGGTTGTCCATCGATACCACTCTGGAAGGGTATAACTGAATCGCTAGCCCTAGGTCACATAGATTGGAAAGAGAAGTGTCTCAGAAGGGTTGGGATACTGCACAGCAGTTGTGCCCTCCTGATGCATCCTTGAAGCCCTGGGTTTAACCTCCCTCACTATAAAGGCTCCAAACCATGAGATGTGTTAGAAGGCTTTTGCAATTATCCTGGTTGGCTGAAGGAAGAGAACAAAATAGAATAGAAACTGTAAGAAATGAGTGTTGAAGGAAGATCTCCAAAGTAAATAAACTTCTAGACATGAGCAAAGGGGTAAATGAGTGGCAGACTGTATTGTCGGTTTGTTCCTTCAGATCATGAAAAGATGATTCCCTGGACAGGAGAAGAAATCGGGGATAAACGGCTGTGTCGGTGCATTTTGGACACACTGAGCTGACGTTGTGTTTGGCACTTCTAACTGGAAGTATCCAGCAAGGAAGAAGGAAGGGCTGAAAGCAGGTGCTGAAATATAGACTACAGCTGATAGTTAAAATGGAAGAATAACAGGCAGGAGAGGTTAGGAACATAAAAGTAAGACAGAGGGAAGTTCAACGTTAAGACGCGCTTCCATTAAGTTGGAAGAAAAAAGTGAAGGTGCAGGAGACAGGGATAGCAGAGAAAACACAATTTTATGAAAACTCCGCATGATTTGTCACTATGTGCTACTATGTGCTGCAAGTTAGAGTGAGTTTACGTATTATAAGAGCTAAAAAGTGTCATTAAGTTACACCCAGAGATAATGATGACGTCTAATACCACATTCTTTCAGCCCATTTGGTTTCAGAACCACTGGGATGGACAGTTCCACGCAGCCTTAACACTGACCAGTGTAAAACTCAGGCCAAAGCTGCGTCTTCCAAAGTGTGTGTGGGGAAAATGCTGTGAACTATTGAAAAGGAATGTATAACAGGAATGCCCTTCAGCTCTTCCTATCATTAATTAACTTCTTTGCATAACGTTTTGCCTTATGTGTCTCCACACAAGTACTTAGCCTGCTTCCATTATTTCTGTTTCTTAGGATACTCACCCAAGACCATTTCTTAGCATCTATTCTCAGATAAACTTACAGTATGACATGAAAGTAGCTTTCAAAATCAGACCTTTATGGTGGAGTTACATAAATGGTTACTCACTGGTTAGATAGCAATAAAGGCTTCCTTGCCAATGGAAAGTGGGGTGTTGATAACTCTTGCTATATAACCACTAACAGGGGGATGAATTGGAATTAGAGTTTGAAGGAGATAATAATTTGATTATCTATGGCAATTACAATGGTAATTACAATAATTGTGTAGATGCCTGGTTTTTCTTGATACCTTAAAAAAATGATAAATTCATCCCAGTGAAATATCTACTCAGGGAATACTGAAAGTTTAATGCTTTCGTTTCACTTTGCTGTATTATGGGGGGGGGTTGTTTGTTTGTTTCTTCCAGTGCTGGAAGTTAAAGCCAAGGTGCACGCTAGGTAAATGCTCTAACACTGAGCTTCTTCTTCCACCCTAATGGAAGCACTCAAAGCTCTCTGTATCTCCTACAGATGGATTGGAGGGCTTTCTGAAAAAAAAAAAAAAAAGGCATTTTATTGAATTATGGGGGTGGCAGAACTTGTGAAATAGACTAACATCTGGTTCTTGACAGATGCCTTGTGTTAAAGTCCAGAGTCTACTAAAAAGGAAGTGAGCCTCTATGGTAAAGGGTGGAGCTGTATGAATATTGATCTGAGAAACTCTAAATTTCCAGACTCCATAAACCTTTCAGGCAAAAAGACACAGATCCTCCAACTTCCACTAGAGGACCTCAGCCTCCCTTCACTTTTTGCTTTGTCTGCAATGGAGAGGGCTCAGAATGTAGTAGATCCCTCCAAATTACCTTCACTGATTCAGTTATCAGTGTAGTCCAATGGAGAAAATGTTACTTGTTCTATGAGAAAAAAAAAATACTTCAGGAAGCAGTCGTACCTTTGACTAAAAGTTATCTGCAGAAAGCAAATACACATATCCATCAGTGGTGATATACTAAAGTGAGTAAAATACAATGCTGGATAAGATTTATTTTATGAATGGCATTCTCTCATAAAGCAGGATTTAAAATTCTAATAATTACACCTAAAACTAATTCTACTATGGACCAGGCTAGATTTCTGAACCTTGGACCTTATGATAATCTAGACTATCAGAAACTTCAACATTATCTTGGCCAAGTAGGAAAGATGAGATCAAAAGACTAATAAGTTGTCATGTTAGAACAGAATGCTTTCTAATGTAAGATAATTTAATTACTTTTATCATTTTCTCCAGGTATTGGCTGATGAAAAACAAATGATGAAAGAGAATGGTAGCCAGGTGTGGTGGCACACACCTGTAATCCCAGTACTTGGGAGGCTGAGGCAGGAGCATCATCACAAGTTTGAGACCAGCCTGGGCTACAAAGTGAGTTCAAGACCAGCCTGAACTGTATAGTGAGACCCTGTCTCAAAAGGACAAAAATAAAAAAGAAAGAGAATGGTGAGAGCTCAGAAATACTGACACTGATAATAACCCTAAATCAAAACCACGGGAAGAGAGAATAAATTGAAAAAGTGTCACAGAACACTGTGAATTTGCTAAAGATGGAAAAAATTGCTGGGTAAAAATGCAGTTCACATAAGAATGATAGTGAGTGGCACTGAATGTGTATGATACTGTGGAAATATTAAAATATTGAAGTAACACAGGACCCACTGAGGGTTCAATATAAAGAACAGAAGTAATGATCAAAGATTATCATTTCAAAATTACAGATGTAAGCAGTGGCTTACTGCTAAGTTGGGTAAGATTCAAGCTATCGAAGGTGGATGACAGGTGGTGGGATTGACTGAAGCAGTAAGGGCCAACAAAACAAAGAAGCCAGAGAACTGATCTGACGGAAAATTTACTGAAGACCGTGTACGACAGTGACCAGCACAGAAATGCACTATTATACAGCACATAGGAGGAGGGGCTCTTAGAAATGTGCAGCATGTTGTTTAAATGAACCATTGGGGCACGGTGACAAGAACAAGAGGTGGACTCCCCAAAATCCTGTTTTTACTTCCTAAAACCAGGTTCAAACTCCACTGTATGAGAACACAGAGAAATGAAACAGTGGCTTCTGTTGACACAATCTCTGTAATTATTTTCTGCTCAGTTTCTGTAGCTGTTTGCTGTATGAATTGAGAAAATAGACTCCTATTATTCATATGGCTTTGGTTCTAAAGTCAGAATGTCTCATGTCTGTGGTTTATAATTACTATTATAATAATTATTACAGTTTAGAATATACTACAAAACAAATACTATAAAACCATACCAAATAAAATGCACATGTAATTTTTGTAGAATTCATAAAGCACCCCGATGAACTCCAGAATCACAGAATTCTGTTTTAAGCAACAATGTCCTAAAATTTCTCATAATATAGTCTTATCACATTATGTAAATGGGGGATATTTATTTTAAAACTCAGCATATTAAGTCTCAGCAAGTTCAACAATGTACATCACGCAACTTAAGAGCAATACTGTCAGGACTGAGATGACGGTCTGTGGTATCCTGCCTTTGTATCAGTGTTTACTTGAGGCTACTGCAGTGTCTGGGTAGTATTTATTTTAGCTATAATTGGGGCTCTGGACAACCACAGAATTACGTCCTCCCTTCCGTCCTCCTTCCCTTAAATAAAGAAAAGGCTACTTGCTTTGCTCTCTATTTGCTTGTGTTGTGCTCACCCTGTACTTGTGTTGAAATGGAGTTGTGTTGTGTTGTTTACCAGTGAAACTTTGGTTGCATATCTCATTGTCTTAATTTCTCTTCCATAAGAGAAAAATGTCCCTCACATGTCTATTGTGCTTGCTATTATCATTAGTATCCACTTTCAGTCCTGCCCATTTTTCCTTTAAGGTGAAATCTCTTTAAAAGTCTACATAGTTGAATTGAGATGAAGTGTGTTATGCAATTCTATTAAGAAATTGACTTGCTGGGTGTGGTAGCACAGGGAGGCTGAGGCAGGAGGATCAAAGTCAAATCCATTCTGGGAAACTTAGAAATTCAGTGAAGTTGCTGTCTCAAAACAGGAAGGGCTAAGGATATAGTTTCATGTAAAGGCCCTGGGTTCAGTCCCCAGTACAGAAAAAGAAGACAAAGAGGGACGAGAAGAAAGAAGAGGAGGAGGAGAAAAAGAAGAGAAACAGGTTTACATGAGGTATCTCATTGTGAGTCTTAAAAGGAAGGAGTGGTTCTAACAAGATTCACTGATATAGAAAGAAGTGAGAAAATCAGAGATTAAAAAAAACTCTACCTACTTTATATTTGTGTATCAATCTCATTAACCTAGTAATCAATTAATTTGTCATCTAGACTTTTGGTCTGCAGGTATATATGCATATTTATGAGATATGATGTATCATATAATATACATGACATATATAATATTTATTATATATATGAGGTGTTCTTTGTATCTCTTTTTATCCTAAAAATCCAGGCAAGTATACAGAGAGGAAATCAAAGCTGTTAAACTAGATGAACAAAAATGTCTCTGCAAGTAAAAATCAATGGGGGAGTAGAAGTCTGCCCCTAAATAATAAGAACACAAAGGAAAGAGTAGAGGCATGTGGCTACCTTCAGGAAAAATTCTACCCTGGTGTCTTTGCAGAACTGACATGCCCGTGAGCACACAGTGAAGGGTAGGGAATGCGTGTCTGAGAGTCAGCATGGGGGCCTGACCAAAGCTGCTTGGAGACAGCAGCTGCTGTAACTGATAACACATGCATCCTTGGGGCAAGTGGCAGGAGGTGGGCTGGGTTTTCTGCTTCCCTCAGAGCTCAGTGACCTTGAGCTGTGAAATAAAGCAAATAAAAGCAGTTTGTGATGAACAGGCATCCAGCTGGAGCTCTGAAGAGGAAGAAAGTTGGCTCTACTAGTGAAGCTGCACAGCAGGGGGTGAAATGCAAAAATAAATAAATAAAGCAATCAGTAGTCAATCAATCCCTCAACGAAGCAAGTTAAAAAATAATCTTAAGGTGGTGAGAGGAATAGGCTTCATGGAACAAATTTTCACAGGACTTCCCAGCACCTAAACAATGAGAATTTCATTTAATCTGCTGAACAATGGGGAGACACTAACACTTTTTTCCTTCCAAAAGATGAAGAGATCCTCGTATCAGGTCATGGAAAAAAGAATGAACTAGAGGTGATGGGAACATTAGGGAGCTTTTATAGTCTTTCAGAAGAGAAGTAATAAGGGCCTGGGCACTTCATCCTGGGTATATATGTTATGTAGTATTTTCTGTTAATTAAACTTCTTAGTATAATGGAGCAGGAGAGGGTTTGTTCTGTATTTTATGGATATTCAGTAGTGATAGGAAAAGAAGAGAATGCTCTACTAAGACATAGTCCATTAAAAGTTCATTTCTGCCAAAATTCATAAAAGCTTGAAGGGTTGAGAGTGGCCCTGTATGTCCCTTATGTCCCACTGCCTGATGACCCCTTCTGAGCATGTTTACCTAGGAGTCATATGTTAGTGTGGAATAAGACACAAGTAACATACATGGTAGAAAATATAGTCAGATGGTGAAAGGCAAGGACTTCATGTTTATAAATTTTAATCAGTGCTCCTCTGTAAATAAGCTACATTATAGAGTAGTTTATTTACACATACAGATTCTTCTAATGCAGCTGAATACTAAAGTCCCATGCATGGTTGGGCAGATTATTGAACAATTAAATTAAATGTGATTCAGAGACTCAAAAAGTGAGGACATGTGAAATTAATTTGTTAATTATTAGCTATGCCAGAAGAGTCTTTAAAACAAAATAGAGTGGTGAATTACATTTACCTGTTGGGATGTTGAATTATGCTGACTTAGCTGCAAGTGAAACTGCAGAAGGTAATTACTAAAATCACACATTTTTATTTAGCTTTTTATATATACCTTGTCAAGGAAAGGAGGAGAAGCATACAAAAAGGCCTGTAAAATAACCACTTAAGTAAAGGTTTAAGCAGTTGGCAGGAAAAATTTAATTCATAATAGTGTTTTAAAACTAAGGAAATGAAATACAAAATGACAATTTTATTTTTGGCTTGAAAACTAGAAGCATTTGTATTTTAAACATGTTTACAAAGCTGAATAAAATGAACAGGAATTGCCTTTATTGCTTCCATTTTAAATAGAAAATGGTTTAGAAGAATATGGGTATTAGGTTTTTGTTTTAAAACTGTTGAAACTCTAGAGTCTTATACAATGAGGACAAGCCATGCACCCCAGTCCATAAATGAATGGACAGGCATTTTGTTCTTTTATGAAGTTCTGTTTCACGAGGTAATGAGAAATCTATTCATTTCTTAACAGTATCTATATATTGGCTTTTGCCCTAAAATTTGGTGGAGGTGTTTTTCTCCTCTGCAAACTACATCTGGAAAGACTGATACTGGAATGGAACCCACTAGCTGCATTAATTTTTTAAAGTAAATAACAGGCTGAGTGATTTTTTAAAAAAAATAGCACTTCATAGACCTGCACTTTCTTTTATGAAATGAAGAATTTCTGTAAATATTTGACATAATGGAGGCATCTAGTCCAATAAGCACCTTAGTTCAACAAGTACTTTATAAAATTTTCATTTTATGTTAAGGGTAGTTTTAGTTCCCAGTTCTGACTTTTCTAAAATGAAATGAAAATGTGATGGGAATTTCTTAAAGTTAAGCAGTTCACTGCTCCACTTACAAGTAAATTTAAGAAGATTTAAGAGTAAATTAGAGTAGTGTGCACTATTTGCCCAAATGAGCCATATGTCTATACTTAATAAACCAAACATAATAGTTTTGTGAGCAAAAAGTTGTATGTTATATATAATATATTCTTAAATTTAAAATTTAATTTTAGGCAGACTAAAGGGCAAGGAAATGCATACATTTGATGCTGTCAGGACACTGAAACAATTATGGAAAACCCACGCTCCTGCAAGAAAATTAAAATAAATGAAGTATAATGTACAAACCCTGTGCAAATTTCAAAATAGCGCGTCCAACCTAGATAATTTCCGCTTGCGTTCAGGACGGGGATGAAAGGAGAGGGGAACAGGGGATGCGGTCCTCTCACCAGTCACCAGGTACGCATACCAGCGGTGACCTGGGCCGGCGCCTTGAGCCTTCCCCAGGTGTGAACGGCTTGCTGCAGAGTACATTCAGTACTTGACCATGTGGGTCTGTTTTTCATCTAAGTTGGCTGCTACCCAGAAACTAACTCCTGATTATGACGCTCCATGAGGAAATGGGGGTCTACTCCGAATCCTGGGGGAAAATAAATGCACGTGTTGGTTGTACAATTCTGCAGGCTTGTCCTTTATTCTCACTGTGATGCTTCCGTGAGGGTCTGCGCAAGGTTTCTGGTTCCACAACAAAATAACACAAAGCAGGAGGCTACAAGCAGCAGCGGTTTTTCCCCTCTCAGTTTTGGATGCTCAAAGTCCCAAATCCACGTACTCGCAGGACACTGCTCTCCCCGAAGGAGCCATCTGCTCTAAGCCTTTCTCCCAGGGCACGTCCTGCTTCCCTGTGCACTCAGCGCTCCATCTCAGGTGTGATGGTCACTGTGTCCGCTTCCTGCCTGCGGCAAGCAGTTATCTCTACCTTGTTTCCTAGTACACTGAGCAGTTGCTTCCAGTAAGGATCCAATCAAGTAGCTTCGTTTGTATGCGATTTTAACTGCAAGGACTTTGTTTCTAACAAAGATGCTATTTACAGGCATTAGAAATTAACATTTTGTAGCTTGACTGTTACCATTTAACCCACAGGCCTTGTATTTCATTTTGACTGTGATTTTTTTTTTTAATTTGTTTTGCTTACTATACTGACTTTATAACTGAATTTTCATCTAGGATTTGACCTATTGGACATAAATGTACAAGTAGCAGAAATGTTTCACAAAAAGATCTTATATATTATGTTAAATTTATCATACAATAATAAATGCTAGTTATTGTGGTCTACAAGAATGTTATAAATTTTCTGGAATATGCATTTGTAATCAAAACTGTGGAGAATATTCTAAATAATATTTACTTCACTTTTCACATACACTTCCTCTTTTCCTTCTTCTATTTGAATTTGTTCTTCTTTCATCAGGGTTGACACCACAATACAAAGGGCAAAGATTTAAGGCTACATAAATCACAATTAAGTTTAATCTAAGTACATTGTTATTCAGAATGAAACACTGGTATTGAGTATTCTGAAAAGTATTGAGTATCCTGAAAAGAAATAGCTTTCCTGGATTCAACCAGTTTTCCTACTTTGTTTTTAGGCAGTTTAAAAAATGCAGGAAACTCAGAGCATGGCAGCACAAACCTGTAATCTCAGCACTTGGGAGCTGAGGCAGAAGGATTTCAGAGTGTTTGAGGCAGGCCTGTGCTAGATGGTGAGTTCAAGACCAGCCTGAACTGCATAGCTTCTCTGTCTCAAAAAAAAAAAGTTTATAAATAATGAAAAAAGAGAACAAGATTTCACTGAGATTTGAAAAGAAGCTATCAGTGAGTCCACTATTACTCTTTCTAAAAAATGGAAATAACTCTGAAGTTCTCTATAATGGAGCTAATGGTTATGATTTGAACCATTTAACTGCCGTAAGATTTTCCACGAGAATATCATCCCTGATTGTATTCTCCTGTGTAACATTACATTGGCTTATATATTATTTCTCATTTATTTGCATAGAGCCATGCATACTTTATTTGATACTAAAATAATTTCCCAGAGGGCTGTGCATGACTTTTACCTAATGTGCTGATGTCTGTGCCAACATCATTGCCTGAGGTCTTACGTACTACTATAAAATAGCCCAGTCTTACTACGGCAACTGGACTGCTCACAGAGAATACACCTTGACTTGTAATTCTACATTCATAAATTTTCCTCAGAAAATAATTATGAATATGTTCTAAGCATATTTTAAAAGTTATATACAATAGTACAAAGTAGGAAAAACCATAAATGTTCAATTATAGGAAATTTATTGAATATATGACTTTATTTAGATATAATCAAGAGAAGTAAATCACTTAAAATATTGCAAAACTATATGTAACAAATTTTGATATGTTTACAGTAGTAAAGAGAAGATTGCAAAGCAGCACAGTGTAAGCTGTTTGATCTCATATGAGAAAAATTAGACATAAGTCGTGTATGACTAGGAAAAGTGTCAGAAGATATGCTTACAATGATTTTAATTTTCTTTGCTTATGTGTCTCTTAACTTCTCTATACACATTTAACAAGCATAATTTTAAAATCTCTGAAAAGTGAATTGAAACTATCATAACATTCTATTAAACAATTAGGTAAATGATATTTTAAAGCTTTATATGGTAAAATAGTTTACAGAATTTATCTTCAAAATATTAACCTCTCTACTATGAAATAAAACACAGGTACAGACAAGTAGCACAGGAAGTATATAGCCTTCTGATTTATTATGAGACAAACATTCTGCTGGCCATAACCAATTTAGCAGTTTCGCTTTGTCTGTCACTCCAGAAGCCTCTAGTTGGCTCCTTCCTGAGTCACAATTTCTGTCCTTCCCCAACGAGCATCTGTACCCTGACTTTTAGCTATCTCCCAAATACACATTTCTAGACACTCTTGGTGAGTCTTCCACACCTGTGTTTTCAGTCCAGAGAAACTGTTTATCCCATAACATTGTCTAACATGTTTCCCCGTTGGATTTACATCCTGGGATTTGACAGCTAAGTCAAGTCTCATCAGATGCAGTTTCAGTAGCACTACAAAGACTTACAGGAAGTGGGTTTGCTTGCCAGAGAAATGTCTAATGTTCTTCCTATTCAATATTTAGCAGCTGTAGATGCTTAATGATCCATTTACTTGCCAAGAGCCACAAAATGGTGAAAATCTAAGTCTATAATTTCTTTTTCGTTATTCGGGATTTAATTTATTTACTTCCTTTTAAAATGTTAGGACATATTTGAGTGCTTAATAATTCATCTTGAGGGTTTGGACCATGTACATAACACATGTTCATTTTCTTTATTTTCCCTCCTGTCTCCTCCTCTTCTCTCCATATCTACACCCCCTTGCCATCTGCAAAAACAAAAAAAATTCTATCTCCTTGTTTCCTCTCAATCTTTTCTTTGATCTTTAAATTTTTCACATATTAGTTGGACTAATGCTATACAAGGATTCTTCCCCCACCTATAATTTTATTACTCTGTGGCAAAATTCAAATGAAAAAGATAAGATAAATACTTGGGTTTTTTTTAACTTTGTTAGGTGTCTGTCATCTTGGAAGGGGGCCAATCAGTTTAATGTGCTTTTAATAACTGTTGATGATTGACTTAACAGAGTTCATGGATTTCAATAGCTAAAATTGCCCAAGAGCCACTTCTCCTTGGTCATATGTTCTTTTGACCTGACACTGTTAGTCTTTGACAGTTTCCATTTAAGCAGTTATGATAACAAGTTTCTGGCTCATCATGTGAAATTTCCTCCTTTTCCTCAAGAAAATAATAGTATTGAGAAATATCTTTGAAAGTAGTAATTTAAGACTGCAAGCAAGCTGGATGCTAGAGATTCTCATTGATACTGTGCTGGTTATTGCTTCTAGCTCTTTATGTAATCTAGAGCAAGAAATTACATCCATTCACATTTACCTATCTGTCTCTCTCTATATCTGATTGACTGAGAGATATGTGACCAGATATAGATAGATTTATATATGCATTTTGCTGACAACTGGTGGTCAACTTGTAACAACACTTAGCTGAACTAAGTCAGTATGGTGTTGGGTGTGGGAGGCCCACCTGAGGATTGCTGCCAGCAGAACTAGAGAAGAACAAAACAGGCTGTTAGGGAAGCTGTTGAGAAGCCATTGGGAAGGTTCTATTGGGAGTTGTTGGTTCTCTTGGGCTATTCTGCTGGAGAACATTGTCATTCTGGCTTTCCTGATGAACTTGGCTGTTCTCACAGGAAGAGGAGCTTGGGACCTTGTTGTCAGTAAGAATGGCTATGGTTTACTTTGGGAGAGCTCTGGTCCTCACTTTGAGCATTGCTTCCTAGCTCAAGAGAGGAAGATGGTGCACTGTTCAGTCTCCTGGAGAAGCTTGTTGTGTTGGCTTTCATGATGGGAACTCAGCTTTCCTTATCATCAGAGGAGCTCAGGACCCTGTAGCTGCTGCTGATGGCTGTGGTACTTTTCTGGTTCTTTCTTTGAGCATCACTTCCTTGCTCCAGTGTAGCCCCCTCAGTCTACTAAAACAGATCCTTCATCCCACTGGCACAGACTCGTTAGCTTCCACCACGGACCTTTGGGCCTTTGCAGTGTAGATCCATGCAACAAGCCTGCATGAGACATTGTTATGGCCCTAGGCCTCCAGTTGGACTTGTGGGAGGCATTATTATGAGTTCTAGGTCTTCAGCTGGACTCTTGCAGGACATTAAAAGGGGATCCAGACCCTCAGCTGGATTCTTTGTTCTTTAGTGTGTGCACAGATTTCCTTTACTCCCTTTTCTACATGATTCTTTGGGTGACTATTACTAATAATCATAGAAAATATGCATCCTGCATTGTATTGTTCATCCTGAAAAATCTCAAACTACAAAATGTTTGTATATAATGTGTGATTAAAATATGGTTAAATTTTTGAAATCACAATAAAAGACATGGCCATAACTGTCCCTCAGAAAGCTCCTCATTTCAAACAAAATTATTTCTTTACTTGTGACACTTTCTGAAATACCTTTGGTATTCTTTTTCATGAGTGTTTTCAACTGGGCTGTCATGGCTTCCTGGATATCCTAAATCAATTCACAGCATCTATTTTTTATGCTCATTTTTACTTTGCAGAAGCGGTCAAAGTCTGAAGGAGCCAGATCTAATGAATAAAGAGGATTAAGACACGCCATAATGTTTTTAGCTAATCAGCCTTCCCACTGGATGGTACTTAGCAGTACCACTTTTTTAATCACACCTCATTCAGATAGTCAAGAAAGAAGACTTTCAGAACTGTTTCAGATAGTGTTGAGAATAATGGCAAGCGTTTGAGATGAGGGTAGATATTTTGAAGAAGACTGACGGCAGTGTGTCATGTACTGTAATAAGTTATTATTTAAACATGCACCATATGTTTTGATGAGCCTTTGCAAAGGATAAGCTCTCTTATGAGTTCATAGTGATAATTCTAGATAGAATTCATAACTATAGCAAAAAAACCTTAATCTCTTCAGTCTAACCTCTTTTTTATTCTCGTTTTTCTTTTTATTTTCAAAAAAGTTTTTTCTTTTCCTTGTTTTTGGGGGGAGGGTTGGAAGAGATACCAGGAATCAAACTCAGGACCTCATGCTTGCCAAGCAGGCACTGCATCACTGAGCTAAATACTCTGCCTCTTTTTTTATTTAAAAAAAACCACATTTTCAGAAACAAGCAATAACAGAATAGCAATAATTATTATGTTGTGTATCATATTTTCAAAGTAGTTATTCAGTATAACACATAAATGGAAAAGATTCTTACAAAAAAGAAACAAATTTTCTTTTCAAGTAAGATAATTCTTAGTATAAATGAAACAAGTAAACACAAATTCTTCACTGAGAAACATGGTTTTAAAGGACACAAGGGATGGCAGAATTAGATCACCCTGTAATCACATTACAAACATACTAGTCTTATAGTAAGTTTATAGTCTCCCTCTCTACAACATGTCTTTAAACAAGCATTCTGAATCACTTTTTCTTTTTCTTAGTACATATTTGCAGTATATAATGATTATATTTCTAGTAAGGAGTTGGTACACGTACATAACACACAATTCTTTTTTCATGCTCTTTCCATCATTCTTTCCCCAAGTTTTTCCAGTTTTGTCAGGATCACATTATCTGTGTATAGATTATTACACAGTATACTCCTTTCTGTAACCCTTAGTCTTTCTCTTTACCTGACTACATCAGCACTCATCATTTGTCATTTTGATTGCATACAATTTAATGTACATAATATTCACAAAACTTTTACAAGAAGAAAAATCTTTCTGTTCTTGCATATTGATATATATTTGAGTTCTCTAATTTGAATAACAGTTTTGCTGGGTACTAAATCATTGGTATATGTTTTGGTTTATTGAATATTTCAGTTTTATGTAGTTTTCATTCTCACAGATATTACTGTTGAAATGCTTAATCTAATTAACCTATAAATTATTTCTATTGCTAGAGAAAAGCATTCTTTTGGTAAATAAAACCCTCAGTACATTCTTTATAATACCTTTGTATTAGTCTCAGATGCATAATATATTTTTCAGTATAGAGTTTTATTTTAAAAGTTTTAACTTTAAAAATATTTTAGGGGTAGCCCAGAAAGCTTCAGGAAACTTCATGAGATCCACTCCTCACCCCACCAACATCAGTGCCATGCTGAGGCCCAGACGACTCTGGGACACTCAGTGAGCTGCACCTGCCCCCCCATCATCATGGGAGCAACACTGACCCTTGGAAAGCTTTGGGAGCCACGTTAGCTGCCTCCTGCCACCCCACTGTCACAGGACTGATGTGCACCCAGGGGGAATTCAGGAGCTTTGAAAAATGTCAAAACACAGCCAGGTGTCGTGGTGGATGCCTGTAATCCCAGAACTCGGAAGGCTGAGGCAGGAGGATCGTTGAAAGTTTGAGATCAGCCTGGGCTACAAAGAGAGCTGATGTCTAGCCTGAACTGCGTAGTGAGACCTTTTCTCAAAGCGACGAAAGAAAGAAAGAAAGAAAGAAAGAAAGAAAAAGAAAAGGAAACGTCAAAACAAATACGGCAAATGCAATCTCAGACCTCCAGTCCACCCAGAACAAGTGCAGGAGACACTGACATAGAAAAACTTGGAAGTCACACGCCTGAAATTTCTGAAAGGATAGTAACTGAAGTAAAGAAACAACTCCATCAGGCCATAGAACAAATCAGATCAGAAATAATCTCTCCGATAAAAAAAGGAATGACAGTAATAATGAAAGAATTGCTCAGCACATCTAGAGAAGATATAGATTAAAAAATAGAGCAGCATATAAAAATATTGGAAACATTGAATGAACAATATAGGAAGGAATTAGATGGCATGAAACAGATTCAAAGAGAGATCCAGGAAATTAAAAATTCCATCAAAAGCTATCAAAACTACTTCAATGAAACTGAAGATAGACTATATGACCTTCAAGACAACATTGCAGCTAGTGATGGTGAAAGGAAAGATTTCTTAAAAACAACAAGGAAGCAGGAAATAACAATTCAACAGCTGTAAGGTGATGCAAAGAAAACCAATGTAAGATTAACAGCTGTCTACAAAACAGAAGGCATCAACACGAGTGGCACAAAGGACTGCAAAAATAATTGAGATAATTTCCTAAGCTTGGAAAAAGAATCTGACATACACTTAAGTGAAGCATACAGAACTTCAATTAGCCATGATCAAATTAAATCTACACTCAGACATATAATAATAATAATCAAAAACACAGAAAAAGATTTCAGCAAAAGAACAGAATATTAAAAACTGTTAGAGAAAAAGAACAGATCACCTATAAAGGAAAGCCCATCAAAATCAAAGCAGATTTCTCCACATAAACAAACAAGTAAAGAAAAGTTTGTAGTGAAGTATTTCAGGTCCTGAAAGAAAACAACTTCCAACCCAGACTGATGTACTCTGAAAACTATCCTTCAAAATTAATGGAGAAATAAAATATTTCCATATAAAGAACAACTGAAGAAATCCGTAACTGCCAAAGCAACCCTACAAAGAGTACTAAAAGATACTCTAAAGAGTGATAAAAAAAGACCACAATTTCAAGAACAACATTCAAAAGGAATCACCAAGCAGAGCAAGCAGTTAAACAGAGGGGAAAAATAGGGAGCCAAAAGCAGGAAAAAAAAATGAAAAAGAAAAGACAATTCATATCAGTTCTTTGAAGGAATAAATAAAATTGATAAGCAGCTAATGAACCTTATCAGCAAAAAAACCCCTCAAATTCATGCAATAAGTAATTAAAAGTGTAAAATCATTACAGATGTTATAGAAAATCAGATCATCAATACCTACTTTGAAAATCTTTAGTCTCACCAGATGGAAAACACAGAAGAAATGCGCAGATTCCTAGATACATATGAATTACCAGAGCTGAATCAAGAAAATAAAAAATAATGTAAAATATAAAAATAATATAAATATAAAAATATAAAAATATAAATTTCTGAATAACTCAATATCAGTCACTAAAACCAAAAATGTAATTAAAAACTTACCAACAAGATAAACCCAGGTCCTGATGGATTCACAGCTGAATTCTGTGAGAAATTTAGAGAAGATTTAACACCAATTCTCAAACTCTTTAACTGAATTGAAAGGGAAGCAATTCTCCCTAACTCACTCCTGGAGACAAGTATTACCATGATACTAAAATCAGGGAAAGACCCAAGCAAAAAGGAGAACCATAAGCCAATGTCCCTAATGAACATAGACAGAAAAATCTTCCATAAAATACTAGCAAACAGAATGCAGAAAATTATGAAGAGAGTTATACATCATGACCAAATGGGATTCATCCCAAGAATGCAGGGATGGTTCAATATATGCAAATTGATACTTGTAATGCACCATAGTTATGCAACAGAGCCAAGGACAAAAAAAACCACATGATCTTTTCCATAGATGCAGAAAAAGCTTTTGACAAAGTCCAACAATCATTCATGATAAAAGCCTTACAGAAAATAGGAATAGATAGTCTTTAACTCAATCTGATAAAAGCAATCTATGCCAAACCAAGAGTGAAAATTATACTAAATAGACAAAAACTGAAAGTTTTCACTTTAAAATCAGGAATAAGACTAGGATGCCCACCATCTCCACTCCTATTCAATATTTCTATTCAAATAGCTTTTTTATTCTGGTAACATTAGCCAGAGCAATTAGACAAGGACAGAAGTAAGAGGAATAAGGATTGGAAAGAAAGAAGTAAAATTATCATTATTCACAGATGCTACAGTACTCTGTATAGAAGACTCTAAAACGTCTATGAATAGACTTCTAGATTTAATAACCGAATTCAGTAGCATAGCTGTATACAAAGTCAAGCATCAAAAATCAATAGTATTCCTGTACACAAACAGCAAACAGACTGAAAGAAAAATTAGGGAAGCCACACCTTTCACAATAGCATCCAAAAAGAAAGAAATACTGAGGAATCAATCTAATAAAGGAAACTATAAACTCCAGGCTTTTATAGGTAAATGGATGCAACTAGAGACCATACTCATAAGTGAGTCAAATTGGACCTCCATGTGTAAACAAGATATTGTCTCCTTAGTGTAAAAACCTGGATGAGTAAATAAACCTCAAAACATACAATAGATACTGTGAAATGGAAAGAAATTACTTAAAGTTAAGGAACTACTTGGATGAGGGAAAGTAAAAGAGAGAAAGAAGGATGGGAAATAGAGATAGGGAGATACAAGGATAGCTGGGATAATTGTACTGCTGATGTCTATTGGTTTAATGAAAGGAACTTAAATTTTTCTTTTATATGACCTGTTTTCGCATGTTTGTATTTGGTAATCTGAACAACTAATTTGAAGACAACAACAAACAGTATAACAGCCATTGTTGAATTCCTACCATCTTGATTAATATAGAATTAAAAAAGAAAATAGAGTCTCCCTGACATATCAGTCACTGTAGGACACTTATGGCCTAGCCATATTTCCTCTGTTGCCCTACAAGATAGAAAGAGCATTTATAACCAACATCCATTACATGAAAACAGAGTATACATTACACTTATGAGTCTGTATTTATATTAGCTATTGATGGGTTAGGGTTTGCAAGGGAAACAATGTAATATAGAACACATAATTTATAGGATTATTTTATAATAGTCACCCAAAGGGACAAATACAAAAGAGTGCAGGAAATCTGTGAATATTCAAAAGTCACAAAGAATACAGCTAAGGGCTTGGATCCCACTGCAGTGTCATGCATGAGTCCAGCTAAAGACCTAGAGCTCCTCACAGTACCCTCCACAAGTCCAACTGGAGGCCAAGAACACAAAGCAATGTCTCATGTAAGCCTACTTCAAGGATCTGTGCTGGGAAGACCCCAAGGAAGCTGGAACGTCTATGCCAGTAGGATGAAGGATCTGTGCCAGCAGGCTCAGGAATCTGCACTAGGGCCAGAAAGTGATGTTCAAGTTAAGGACCAGAGCTCCCCTGAAAGGTACCATAGCCATCTTCTGTGACAACAAGGTCCCAAGCTCCTCTGATGATAACAGCCAAGTTCATATCAGAAAGCCAACGTGACGGGCTCCTCCAGGAGAATCAACAACTTCTGTTTTCCTCTCCACTTCTCCCTTTTTTGGTGTTGGCAGCAATCCTC
>PVLD010011329.1:0-65917 GCA_004027595.1 Dinomys branickii
TGCATGTCTGTATATGGGTCCATACATCTACAATTCGAAGATATCAATGGATAAAGCAACAACTACTGTTGAGACCATATCACCTTGTCTATAGATTAGTTGTGATTGTACTATTTTCTATGATAATGGGTGTCTGTTTGTCAATATGTTTTTGTACTTTTATGTTTCTAAAATAAAAAAAAATAAAAAATAAATAAAAAAAAAGGGTGCTGGGACTGCGGACGGGTGATTACTAAGTCAGTCCACGGGTTGGCTTGGGGCTACCTTAGGCCTGGTATCCTGGATGCAATATAAGGAACAGAAAGAGGCTTCTCTTGTACCTTGCTTTGATCATGGACTGACATCTCTACAAACTGAGTAAATAAACCCTTCCTCTTTTAACTTGGTATTCTGTCCCAGCAGTGAGAGAGAAGTAACTAAGACACTGCTTCTGGAAAATTTTCTTCATTGCATTTCTGATCATTAAAATTAAAAACCATATATTTGAATTCCATATTAGCATAGCTCAAAATTGTCTACCAGTTGATTGGAAACACAAGGTCCTTGACAGCTAAGTATCCATATGCCTGAAGGATAATTTATCTAAGACCTACCTTTCCTTCCCAGAAAATATATAACTAAATCTCATTTAAGTTTCATTTTTCTTTGCAACAGGGTCTCACCATGTAGATCAGGAGACTGGCCTTGAACTCACTATATAGCTCAGGTTGGCCTAGAACTTGCAGCAATCCTCCTGCCTCAGCCTTCCAAGTGCTGGGATTAGAGGCATGTGCCACCACGCCCAGAGGCCTATTGACATAAGTTCTGATAAATTTTAGTTGTTTAAAGTAAATTTAATTTTTATGGTAGTAAATGGTAAAGTAGACTATTATGTACCCATATTTTATACGCTCATTACATACTATGTTTTTCAATATTCCCAGCCTATGTGGTTCATTTGTAAGTGTTTTCAAATTGTAACCAACCTCCAAAAAGACCTGCATGTGAGTTAAATGCATGCACACAGTAAAAGATGTTGTTCAGAGGTAGCTATGTTAGAGTGGTGAGAATCAGGATACAGTGTGTGCGTCTGCTTTGGAATATTCTGGAGCTGTTTCACTTCTTTGTTCTTAGTTGTGCTCTCGATAACCAAAGTTGCAATTAAGATACCATGGACAGAGAAGATATTGGTGTATTACGCTTTCATTTGAAAATGGATTAAAAGCTGTGAAAAAACTGTACTGTAGCTTTCAGTTTGGTTTATGACACAATTTATATCATAGAGAACAAAACATTGTATATATTGGCTATAGACAATTACTGTGTGTCGTTAAGATACTTGCAGTGGTGCTAACTAGTGCAGAACGCAAAAGAGGACAAAGTTAAAAATAAGAAAACCTTTATTCTCGATCCCAGAGCCCTTGACTTATGAAGGCATTAGTGAGAATATGTAAAGGAGTTAATAATAATGGTGTCCAAGCCTGATACAGCCTCAGTCAAAACGTGTTCTCTCACTGCATTTTCTTCACAAAGAGTACATCAGCCCACACAAGACTAGGATTTGCTCCAACAAAGACTGCATGAAGAAACGATGTGCATTTCTAGCACTGAGGACCAGCTAGGGTGTCTGGCACGAATGCTGGAATTACCATTTCACAGACTAATCCCAGTAGTAAAATGCTCACAAAACAACTCAGATTACTTACTAATCCATCTAGAGGGTGTAGGCAATTTGTCTGCACCCCTGGGACTCTTCCCAGGCCGCATGTGTACCTGGAGCCTCATGCCACACACCTCACTGGCAGAGTTCCTCACCCAAGAGAGGCAGGTGAGATTACTTTGAGATTACTTTGGGTGTCTGTCACGGTAATGAAAACGCAAAATATACGCAAAATATAAAAGAGCTTACCCTATTTTTAGTGTAACGAGCTCTGCCTGAGGCAATCCCAAGTCTCTGAAAATAAGCTTCAAAATCACTTCCAGATCCCAGTTTATTGATTCTAGATACGAAATATAAATAACCACATAAATAATATAAAGTTAAATATATGGGGTCATAAATTCTGCAAATGAACAATAAGGAATCACCTGAAACTTTTGTCATAAGAATTTGATAAAGATTAATAGCCCTTGAGATACTTTCCTGTTATGTACTGCGGAACTGCTGTGGTAGGCCTAAACATCTGCATGGACACCGCCACAGCTGGGTAGGCCATCGAAACTGCAGCCCAGTGACAAGGCCACTGTGCACTACTTTTTATTATTTGGTAGTATTGTTTGTTTTTGAAACAAGGTCTTCTATGTAGTTCAGGCTGGCCTTGCACTCACTATGAAGCTAAGGTTGACTTCAATTTCAGTGATGCTCCCACCACAGCCTTTGGAGTGATGGGATTAATGACATGCACCACCACACCCAGCTTGTTTTCCTTTTTTTTTTTTTTTTTTTTTTTTGGCGGTACTGGGGATCAAACTCAGGACCTTGAGCTTGCCAGGCAAGCGCTTATTCCACTGATCTATATCCCCAGTCCCGTTTTCCATTATTTTAGTGCTTATTTGTTTTGTTTTGTCTTTTTGAGACAAGGTCTTGCCATGCAGTTCAGGCCAGCCTTGAGCTCCCTTTGTAACCCAGGCTGGCTTCAAACTCACAAAGGTCCTCCTGCCTCAGCCTCCCAAGTGCTGGGATTACAGGTGTGTGCTACCATGCCTGGCTTATGTCATTTGTTTAAGAGGAAAACAATGAAACTATGGACTTCCCTTATCCTTGGAGAACTTCAATGTGATTAACAAATTGTCAAGGGGATCTGTATTTCAGGTCATGAAGAACCTAGGCATGCCTTGTTTCGTGTAAAAAATGTCTCATATTTCCTGCTTAATATAAAAAACTGCACACACGTGCATATATATATACACACATACATACATACCTATACATGATATATATGCAAAGACATGCAAAAGTTGAGGGATGTAATGTTGTCACTAAAAAAATATATAAATTATATATGTGTTAAGAACATAACTATATATTTCTTGGGGCTGGGGATATAGCTCAGTGGAATAAGCGCTTGCCTAGCAAGTGCAGGGTCCTGAGTTTGATCCCCGGTACCGCAAAAAAAAAAAAAAAACAAGAACATAACTATATATTTCTTAACTAACAGATAAAGTAGTTTTGAGATTGAGCTCTAGATATTTTAAAATTATTTTTTGTATTCTATTTTAGTTGACTAAGCATGTCAAATATTTATGATGGAAATGCATTTAAACTTTCGCAAGAATGAGCTGACATATAGAATGAAGCTGTAAAGTACCACCATCAAGGGTAGGTATTAGAGGGTAATGCTGCACAAAAAAGAAAGTCAGTATAAAATAAACTCAATGCCAGACATGGCGGCACACACCTATAATGTCAGAATTTGAAAGGCTGAGGCATCAGAATAGCTTCGAGTTCAAGGCCAGCCAGGGCTACACAGTGAGTTGAAGGCCACCCTGGGCTACATAGGGAGACTGTCTTAAAAAAAAGCGGGGGGAATTCTGGGAAGATGGTGGAGCAGTAAACAGCAGAGGAAGAGCATTTTTCTGAGCTGTGATGTCCAGACACTGGCATATACGAACATGAGGAAGAGAAGGAGGAGGGAAGGAGACCCCAGGATCCAGCAGGATCTGAAGTGAGAAGTAAGGCCCACGGGAAGAACGGAGAGAAAGACTTCAATAGCGAAGGACGCGGCAGGCAGTGCTTTCTCCCTGAGACTAGATTCATGCAGTGGGAGAGGTGGCTCGAACCTCAGTGACTGCTGGTGACCCCAGAAGCCTCCACAGAGACACGCACCGTGGAGCTGAGTGGTGGACATGGCAGGCTGTGAGTTATTTGGGTTCGGATGTCTTCCACCAGAGGGTGCCTGGTCAGTAGCCAGCACAGAGAAGGGCCAACCGGGATGGGAACTCACAACAGCTGTGGGCTGGCTCCGTCTAGGGGCTCCCACTAACGGTGCAAAGTACAAACTGGTAAGAGGTCAGGTAGTGGAGTTCAAACCAACCCGGAGCTAAGTTCAAGTTGGCAGGAGGCACAAAGATTGCTACAGTCTGAACACATTAGAATCCAGCCTCAGGGTCAGCCCAGCCTCAACTTCAGTGTGACATGGAAGTGCAGGTATCCAGGAATTATCCAGTACCCAGAAGTAAAGCTACAGCTGGCTTCTGGGGTTAATCAGTGTAGGTCTGGACTCTGGCTGCCCAATTTGTCTGCTAGTGAAAACAGAGACACACATTCGAGTGGGCTTTTCCCTTATTTTCTTTTTTCCTCTTTCTTATCGTTTGTTTCTTTTTCTTGTTTCTTCCTGCTTTTATATGAATGTGAACACGTCTCTAGCTTTTTCTCTTGTTTTTGTTCTGTTCTACTCTTGTCTCAAATGCCTCCTCCTTTCTTTGCCTCCTGTCTTCTTCACCATTTCCAAACGTTTGCATGACCTTTCTTTTCCTTCAGCCTTGCTTCCAACTGCTTCCCCTTCTTCTACGTCTTTATTTTTCCTCCTTGCCTCCTTTACGTTTTCTCACTTGAGGGTAAAACTGCCATAATGACAGCTGATTTATTGCACATAATTTTCTGGGGTTTTTACATTTTGATATACAACCGCAAATCCAGTTCATACAGTTAAAGGTGGCAAATTAATAGTCATCACAGTTTGTCATTTTCTAGGCTGTGTTTGATGCTAATGTCATTGCTGATAGTACTACTGTAGCCAAGGTGACATAATTCCTCCGATCAGTTCTTCCTGGTGTGCCAAGACTGGAATTTCCTAACAATCATAAGCAGTATTATAGGCCAATGACAAAGGAATAGGGGCTGGTCCAATCAGACCACTATTTGTCCCTAATAAATTAAAAAAGTAAGCTCTTGCAACAGACTCAAAACCCAAAAGCCAGCTACACTTGAAAGATATCTCTGAGTAGTCATTTACTATGGTTTCTAAATATCACCCATAAAGCTACCTGCGTTAAGCAGTTTGCAAGCATCAAACCAGAAATTAAACTTAAAACAATACAAAATGAGGAGACATGTAAGCAAGATGAAGCCCCAGACTTTCAGCTCACCAAAAGCAAACCCAGAACACAATGAGGTGGAACAAGTTGAAAGCTACCTCTGTGGACCATCTGAAATGGTAAAAGCAGCAGTAACAAAGCAAATAAGTGAGGTTCTAGAAAAAAAATCAGAGATACTTTCTCACATAACCACAGAAATGGTGACAATAATGAGAGACATGGTTAGTGACAGATGCAGATTTTTAAAAATGCAGGAGCTTAGGAAAATGATGGAAACCATGAATTCTCAGCATAGAAAAGAAAAGGAATCCATAAAACAGATTCAAATAGATATCCAGGAGATTAATTATTGCATTAAAAGTACTGGTAGGAGAATGAGCCAATATGAGGGCAGACTATCAGATAAAGAAGATCAGATTGTGCTTATCAATCATGAAAAGAAAGGCTTCCTAAAAAGAGCAAGGGATCATGAAAACTCAATCCCTTTTTATCAAGCTGCTAGTTAATACAAAGAAGAATAATGTAAGACTGATCAGAGTCAATAAAAAAGCTAGAGATAGTATACATGACATAAAAACCTGTTCACGGACATCAAGGCAGAAACATTGCTCATGGCAGGGAAAAAAGAGTTTGATATACAGAGAAGGAGACATATAGAACTTCAGTTAGCCACGATGAAAAACAGCAAGGCATATAATAGTCAAGATTCCAGAAATTCAACACAAGACTAGAATATTAAAAGCTGTTAGAGAAAAGAAATAAATCACCCATAAAGGAAACCTCCTTAAAATAGCAGTAGACTTCTCTACATAAACCATCAAGGAGAGCTTGCAGTAAAGTATTTCAAACCCCGAAAAAACAACTTCTAGCCCAGTTTGATGTATCCCCCAAAATTATCTTTCTAAATTGATGCAGAAATAAGATACTTCCATGACAAAGAACACCAAACCAGCACTCCAAAATATTCTGAAGGACATTCTAGAAGCAGATGATGAAGACTATAACTGCATGAACCTCAACAGAATGAATCCACTCAGGCAAGGCAACCAGTTAAACAGAGGAGAGAACAAGGGAACCAATAGCAGGAAAATAGCATGACAAGGATAGTTAGTACATATCAGTTATAACCATCAATGTTAACAGTCTCTATTCACCAATCAAAAAAGCCAGACCAACAGAATGGATCAAGAAACAAGACTATATGCTACATACAAAAACCACAATTAATTCAAAAGGAATATTATAGGCTACAAGTTAGAAGATGGAAAACAATACTCCATAAAACAAGAAACCAGAAAAAATCAGGGGTAACTATTCTATTTGCACACAAAGTAGATTTCAAGCCAAGACTGACTGAGAGACAAAGCAGATCACTGCATCCTTATAAAGGGAACAATCCATGTGGAAGAGATAACCATCATGAAAATATATGCACCAAATGCCAGTGCACCCAACTACCTAAAACTAATACTAACAGACATGAAAAATCAAATAAGCACTAATACAATTGTGATGGGGGACCTTAATACTCCACTGTCACAAAAAGACAGATCAACTAGACATAAATCAACAACGAAATATCAGAACTGAATCAAACTTTTGAACAAATGGACTTAGTGGATGTCTACACAGCATTCTACCCCACAACATCAGATACACATTCTTCAAAGCTGCACATGGGACATTCTCCAAAATAGACTGCATACTAGCTCATACTTGCTTAAGTAAATACAAAGGAATTGAAATTATCCCATACATATTATCAGACCATATTGCGTGAAATTGAAAATCAATGGCAAAAAGCCACAAGAACTTCATTAAACATATGGAAATTAAATAACAGCCTCCTGATCAACCAATGTGTCACAGATGAAATTAAAGAAGTTAGCTTCTATAACTAAATGATAATTCTAATAGAACATATCGCAACTAATGTGACATAATGACAGCAGTCTTATGACAGAAATTTATAATGCTGAATTCCCATGTCAGAAAAATAGAGTGAGGTCAAATAAACAACATAATGTAGAACCTTTAGGTTCTAAAAATGAAGAGCAAGTCAAGCCCAAAGCTTGTATGAAGGAGGAAATGATAAAAAGTAGAAATTAATTCAATGGATACTAAGAAAACTATACAAAGAAGCAATAAACTGAAGTGTTGGTTTTTTGAAAGAGTGAATAAAATTGATAAACCTTTAGGCAACTTTATAAAAAAATAAAGAAAAATCCATGCAATTAGGGATGACAAGTGTGAAATCACAACAAATCTCACACAAATCCAGATTACCAATACCTACTTTGAGAACCTGTATTCTGATAAGATAAAAACCACAGATGAAATGAACAGCTTCCTAGATACATGTGAATTACCAAAGCTGAATCAAAAAGACACAAAAATTGTAAATAAAGCAGTATCAGTCAATGAAAGTGAAGATATAGTTAAAAATTTACCAACAAAGAAAAGCCCAGGTGCTGACAGATTCACTGCTAAATGTTGTAAGAAATTTAGAAAAGAACTAATGCCACTGCTGATGAAACTCTTTAATGAAACTGAAAGGGAAGAATTACTCCCAAATTCATTCTCTGAAGCAAGTATTAACCCGGACTCTAAAACAGGGAAGAACCCAACCAAAAAGGAGAACTACAGTCCAATCTCCTTAATGAACATAAATGCAAAAATCCTCAAGAAGACACTGGCACACAGAATGTGGCAAATCATCCAAGAAGTTCATACACCGTGACCAAATAGGATTCACCCCAGGGATGCAGGGATGGTTTCACATATGCAAATCAATAGACATAATACACCATATTAATAGACCCAAAGACAAAAACCATACGACCACCACAGTAGATGCAGAAAAAGCATTTGACAAACTCCAATACTGATTCAGGGTAAAAATACTACAGGAAATTAAGATAGATGATCTTTATCTCAGTCTGATACAGCTATCTATGACAAGCCAACAATGCTTAAGAGACAAAAAGCAAGAAGTGAAAGCTTTCATTCTAAAATCAGGAGCAAAACAAGAATGTCCACTGTCACCACTCTTATTGAATATAATTTGGGAAGCATTACGCAGAACAATTAGACAAGAGAAAGAAATAAAATTAATAAGGATAGAAAATGAGGCAGTTAAATTTTCACTATTTGCAGATGACATGATACTCTACATAGAAGACCAAAAACTCCATGAAAAGATTCTAGATATAATGACCAAATTCAATAGTGTAGTTGGATACAAAGTCAATACTCAAAAATCAAAAGCATTCCTGTACATGAGTAACAAACTCACTGAGAGGGTAATTAGAGAAACAACAGCTTTCACAATAGGAGCCAAAAAATGGAATACTTAGGAGTCGACTGAATAAAGGAAGTAGTCTACAGCTATACCACCCTGAACGTGCCCGATCTTGTCTGAGTAAAGGAAGTAAAAGACTTTTACACCGAAATCTACAGTATTCAAAACAGAGGATAACAGAAAGTGAAAACAGATCTCTTGCTCTTGGATAGGAGAATGAATACAGTGAAAATGGCTACACCCCCAATACTGCTGCGCAGATTTAATGCAGTTGCAATCAAAATTCCGATTGCATAACATAGAATTAGAAAAAAAGTCCTAAAATTCATTTCGAACCAGAAGAGACTTAGAATAACAAAAGCAATTCTGGGCAACAAAGGCAATGCAGTGAGCATCACAATTCCTGACTTGAAATTATACTACAAAGCTACTGTGAATTGAAGGGATCACTGGAGTAGATCAGAAGATGCAGAAACAACTCCAAATGTACTCATCCACCTTACCTTTGAAAAAGGGTTGAAAAACCTTCACTGTAAGAGAGATAGTCTCTTTAATACATGGTGATAGAAAAACTGTCTTTCCACACGCTGGAGATTAAAACTATATCCATCTCTTTCACCATGCACTAAACTAAAATCAAAATGGATCAAAGATATAAATAGTAAAACAGAAACACTAAATCTCCTGGAAGATAGAATAGGTAGTACTCTTGAATACACAGCTGGAGGCAAAGACTTCATGAACAAAATCCTGATCACACAGGAAATATCACAGAGAATCAACGTATTATTAAAAACTTTTGCACCACAAAGGAAACTACCAACAGAGTAAAGAGATAACCTACAGATAGGGAAAAAAACTTGTCAGCTGTTCCTCAAAAAAGAACTACTATCAAAAATTATATATAAAGACTCAAAAAAATAAGACCCCCTCCAAATTTAAATACCCAAACCAAAAATGGGCATCCAAAATGAATAAACACTTCTGTTATGGTTGATACATTGTGTCACCTTGGGAGTCTAGAGGTTTAGCTGAGTGAGTCAGCAGGAAGCCAAGGTGCTTACTTTGTAAACATCCTGAGCCTGTGGAAGAGGAGGGCATGGAGATTGTGTGAAAGGTTCAAGACCCCTGGGTGGGGGTAGCCTGTTTACAATGTAAGGGAAGGAAGGAGGCTGCTTGCAGCCATTCCTCCCTTTTGGCTGGTTTTGCTGTGCTCTGCTGCCCTGAACAGTTTGCCCTCTGCCATATGCCACTCTGCGTCAGAACCAGCCAAATATGGGCTGAAACCTCCACAAACTGTAAGCTAAATAAACCTTTCCTTCCTTCATTTTGGGTGTTGGGTATTTTGTCTCACCAACGAGAAAAAAGTAACCAAGACAACTTCTCACACAAAGAAATAGAAATGGCAAATAAATACATGAAAAAGTTTCTACATCACTGGTCATTGGAGAGATGCAAATTAGAACACTGAAACTGCATCTCACTGCAGAAAGCATGGCTGTCATTAAGAAATCAACCAATAGCAAATGCCTGACTATGGGGGAGAAGAAACAACACTCCACTGTTGGTGGGAGTGTAGACTGGTGCAACCACAATGGAAGTCAGTGTGGAGATTCTGCAAAAGACTAAAACTTGAGATTCCATTTGACTTGGCTATTCCCCTTCCTATCTTCCCCCTAAAATTAAAAGCAACATACTACGTTGATATATGCACACCTCTGTTTATAACAGTACAGTTTGTAATAACTAAATCCTGTAACAGCCCTAATGGCCTTCGACTGATGAATGGATAAAGTAGATAGGGTTTTTTTTATATATAAAGAAGTACTACTCTGCCATAAAGAAGGATAAGCTTCAGACATTTCTAGGTAAATGGATGTACCTTGAGACTATACTCTTAACTGAAATAAACTGAACACATATGTATAAATATCACATGGTTTCTTTGGTGTGAGAAACCGGAAGTGTAAATAAGGCCCAAAATGCATAACAGACACTAGGAAATAGGAAGACGTTCAAATGAGGAGAACAACGGAGCAGGGAGGGGGAAAGGAAAGAAGGGAGAAGAATAAAAAACAGAAGCAAAGAAAATAATAGAAACATAGCATTTATAAATAAAGAAGGGTTGAAGAGGGCAGAGTAGTGAAAAAAAAAGAAGCAAGACGTCATGTACAGGTAAAAATTCTCTATGATGAACATCACCATTATATATATCTAAAATGTACCAATAAAATAACAAGTAACAAAAAGAAAAAAGAAAATAAATTCAAGGAAGCTGCTACTGCATGAATGAGAAGAGGTAAAAAATAAATATTTATATAAAAGACAAAGTGACTAGAAGTAAACACACAATTTGGTGGTTACTGTTAATGCCCCTTAGCAAATTTACAAGCAAAAGTTTATCAGGTTAATAATATGCCTTAGTTATTGGGGCCTCATCAGGGCTGCAATCTCCTGAATGAGTGTATAGTGAAGGCTAAATAAAGAGGCAAACGGAATGATTTCAGGGCTCCAGGAGGATCAGCGCCCTCTCACAGATTTCAAGATTCTCTCAGGGCTAAGACCAAGACCTTCTCTGGGTGACCTGCATTCATTTAGTTATCAGAAGAAGGAAGGACAATACTGAAGAACCACTCAAGGACTTCTCCAAGTAAAGCATGAAGTTAATCTACCCAGGAGTGAGATGCCTGAGGTTACAATCTTTTATCTAGTTGAGATTGGATCCGGGGCTCCTTGGCTGTGATCTTGTCTTTTCCTTTGAGGCTTTCTGACTTCATCTGCCACTACAGGTTTCAGTATGGATTGGTGATTCAGAGAGGTTTACTTACTATGAGTCCACCATTTCCAGAGAAGGAGCCTAGGCCTTGGACAGATTCACAAGTGAACATGCAAAGCCAACTGATGAAGACCTGCTGAGGTCTGCTTCATAGTGGCCTCCATCAAATGGTTCATCATGGTGTTTTGCCTTCCTTATTATCATATGAAGTTTTAATTTTAGTAGTACATCAACTACATAATTTTAGGGACCAGGGATACAGCTAGGACCAGGGATATAGCTCAGAGGCACAAGCATCCACCTGGCAAGTGCAAGATCCTGAGTTTGATTTCTGGTACCAAAAAAGTTTTATTAAAGAACATCAAGTAATAACTGTAGCAAAATCATTTTTCTATAAATGTTCAAAATAAGACCTACCTGGGCTCTGTTTGCAAACAAAAGCTGGACAAAGGAACCCTTTGTTACCGTCACTCAAATTATTGATGGTACATCTGAGAATTAAATGTCTGGAAACACAAGGGGCAAAGGGAAGTTTGTATTTAATCCTGGGTGAAGAAAGATGCATACACACACTTTACCTGGGGAGATCTTTATTATCTGGTGAGGGGTCTTTCTGCAACCAACTTTCATAAAGCGATTTCCTCTCAAAACCATCATCAGGGCTGGGAATCTAGAAAGACAAATAAATCCTGGAGATTAGGAGAGGACGTAGCTACATTTATGCGAACATAAAACATGTATTAATATATATCAACTTACACTGCTTGGTACCTAGGTGCATACACATACCATGTTCACTCACTGAAAAATATCTTTTGGCAAATGGCAACCTCACACAAATTCTTATTTTGCTTTTGTTTTCTGTTTTTTGAGACAGGGTCTCACTTTGTGTAGTCCAGGCTGGCCTTGAACTCACTATGTAGCCTAGGCTGGCCTTAAAAATACAGTGATCCTCCTGCCTCAGCAGCCCCAGTGCCAGGATTACAGGTGTGTACAACCTTGCCCAGTTCTTATTCCTTTATGATGCCTACCATTTTAGTAACTTTGCCTAATGTGTAGTTAGCACAGTTAAGAATTTTACTCATTTCCTGCTTACTTTGGTAAACTTTTTCATAGAGTTTAAAATTGTTCAGCAATATTACATAAGTGTTTGCACCTTGGGTTTCTTTTAGTGGAAAGACACTGGGAAAAACATTAGATATAATATTTACTTTAGTAACCTGCTTTAGCCAGGAAGACTTTCAAACAAACCTCAGGGCAGAAAAGATAATGTAGGTCAAGAAGCAAAGCTTCCCGGGTGCAGTGGCACCCACGTGCAGTGGCACCCACCTGAATCAGCAAGCACCACGGAGTTCAAGGCCAACCTGAGCTAGACAGTGAAACCCTGTCTCAAAGCTGAACTTGACATTGTCATATTAAATCCTGCTTTTGCAGGGAAGGTCGGGTTGGGTTTAGCTACACTAGAAAATCTAATTATGTTAAAATAAAAATGAAATTGTACATCATAAGAACTCTACATAATCTCAGATTTCCATTCAAAATATTTAAGATCAGCTATCTGTAGATAGATAGATAGCTTATTTTTGCTTTCTTCTATGGTTTTACTGTTTTCCCCAAAGCTATGCTAACAATTTAATCCCCAAAGGAAGAGGGTATTGAATGGTGAGACATTTGAGAGGTAAGAGGAGTCATTCATGAGGGTGGGG
This sequence comes from Dinomys branickii, assembly GCA_004027595.1. Classification (NCBI taxonomy): domain Eukaryota; kingdom Metazoa; phylum Chordata; class Mammalia; order Rodentia; family Dinomyidae; genus Dinomys; species Dinomys branickii. Next base: position 12,800 of record PVLD010011329.1, read on the forward strand.
TTCTGAGAGGGGGGCTCATGGTGTTGTAAGGAGAAGGCCTCTTGTCCTGCTGTGTGGTACCTTTCCCCACAGTATCACACACAGCCCTCACTGGGTGCCTACGCCTTACCAGGGACTTTAGCTTCCAGTAAGTACTATGAGCCAACAAATTTCTGTTCAGTATAAATTACCCAGTCTGTACATTCTGTCAGAGCAACAGAAACATTCACAGAGAGCCTTCCCTGCACACGTGCCTGAAAACATGCTTTTGTTATTCTCCGCCATAGAAGGAGGAAGGCCCAGGGGTGGGCACCCTGTGGACTAGCCAGACCAGCAGGCCTCTCACAGCTCCAGACCCCAAGATTATTGGCTATAGTTTGTTTGTTTACTGGGTGAGAACTCTGTATTTTTTTTCTCTGTGGCTTTTTGTGTTTTTATTTGTTTTTTAAGATGTTATCTTACTGTGCTCCCCAGGCTGGTCTCAAACTGCTAAGGCATGTAAGCTATCCTCCTGTCTCAGCCTCCCCAAATGCTGGGAATCCAGGCATGGACTGCACCCAGCCTCATAACTTTGACCAATTAAAAACAGGCCAAGATAGACTATACTCATGTAATTCAAAGAAATGTAATATGAAGTGTTGCTTTCTCTCTTTAGACCCTTGTTTTCTTATCTATAAAAATGGGGATGATGGCAACCTGCTAAACTTAGTCTCCTTGGACACCTCCTCTGACCCACACACAGCGGCAGTTCCCAGCTCTCTGGCACCATCCATGAACAAAGTTCCCAGGTATTTACTGAGAGATGACCTCAGAATCTGGAAGGGGTGGAGTTTCTACCCCCCAACACAGTCTAACTTCATCGGGCACACATCAAACAAATACACAGTGCAAAGTAATGGCAGGAAATTCAAAAGAAAAGAGCAGACTGCTACAAAGAATTGCAGATGCTGGATGAGAGACAGATGTACCCTAAGAAAAGGGCTTTCTGAGAAAACCACAATGCAATTTCAGAGCATTTAATAAAGCTGTCAGGTACCAGCACATGCCTCTGAACAAATTGCCCTGCATCTGTTCCCATGTGTGAAGGGGGGTGCTGGCTCAGAGCACAGGGCTTCATCTGGCTTTAAATAGACAGTGACATGATAAAACCATCTTCTCCAGAGTCCTAGGCAGGCTAGGAAAAGTCATTTGCCCTGTGGCTTCATATAGATAGTGTTATGGTTGGTACATTGTGTCAACTTGGGGAATCTGGAGGTTTAACTGAGTGAGTCAGCAGGAAGCTGGGGTGCTTACTTTGTAAACATCCTGAGCCTGTGGAAGAGGAGGGCATGGAGAGTGTGTGAGAGGTTCACGACCCCTGGGTGGGGGTAGGCTGTTTACAATGTAGGGGAGAAAAGCAGGCTGCTTGCAGCCCATTCCTCCCTTTTGGCTGGTTGGTTTTGCTGTGCTCTGCTGCCCTGAACAGTTTGCCCTCTGCCATGTGCCACTCTGCCTCTAAGCAGCCAAATATGGACTGAAACCTCCATGAACTGTAAGCGAAATAAACCTTTCCTTCCTTCATTTTGGGTGTTCGGTATTTTGTCTCAGCAACGAGAGAAAAGTAACCAAGGCAGATAGGGTGGTACTTCATCATCACATAGAAAGTCTTCAATTTAGAAACAGCTGGGGTGCAGGATGCCATGGCATGCACCAGTAGTCCCAATTACTTGAGAGGCTGAGGCAGGAGGATTGCTTGAACTTGGGATTTCAAAGCCAGCTGTGTAACATAGCAAGAACAAGTCTAAAGAATAATAATAATAACCAGAAACATCACCCCCACATTTTGTAACTGCAAAGATACTTTGCTCTCTTCCAGCCACCTGCCTGGGTTCTACTTTATCTACTGTGTTCCTGCCAATTTCCAAAGGCAGAGCTCCTACTGAAGTCCTTGTGTCTAGTGGATTGTACTGAATTCCCAGCACAAGCCCCATTGGTGGGGATCATGCCATTTCAGTGTGTCGCTTACCCAAACTGCACCCTTCTGATCTGCTCGCTCCCTACCAGGAACCTCAGCCAGATGCCCTCTGGGCACTGATGTGGCACTTCTTTCATATACAAACCCTGATCCCACCTCTTGCTATATGGGGCAACTGCCTCCTGTACTCCCTAATTGTGGTTGATTTGACACTTTAAAGGTTGAACTGTAATAATGAATCTACAGGGAAATAAAAAGCCATTTAGTTTACTGAGTCTTGGTATGGCCATAAATAAACATTTGCTTTTGTACATAGGGACATGGACAAAAACCTCTCCTGCTTGCTGATTCCAAAATCCTTGCCATCCCTGACATCAAAGGGAGGAGTCAGCCTTCCACAATGTCACAAATCATAAACGCACATTCAGAAAAAGGGCTGTTCAGTTTGCCTTTAAACAAGATGCTTTTGTGGACGTATCACTGAAGTGAGGGCAAGAGAGTCATGGTATGACAACGAACTTTCATTTAGGAAAACGAGTTTCTAGAGAAACAGTACAAAGGCAGAGGGTACATCAAGGGAGATTAGGAAATACTAGCCAGAAAAAAACTGACACCCACTTCACACTGCTTTCTAAGGTTGACCTGGTGAAGCAAATATTTCCATAAGCAAATAGCAGGAACCACTTAGGTGAAGTACCCAGGTAGTAAATAAGCAGATTATATAATGCTTAGATTTAAAGTGCATTAACATTCAGGTTATTTCAATCTATAATTCATTTAATGTTTATAATGTTCCTATGCAAGATACAAGCACGAATGTTTGTCTTTTGCCTTTAGATTTACTATTGCTTAATCTGTTCACTACACAGACATGCAAATAATGGACACACTTGTCAAAAATTAATTTCTCCATCACCAGATGTGCAGATTTCTTGTCCTATTTCATGCACTTTTTTTTTTTTTTTTTGTCTTTTTGAGACAGTTTCACTGTGTAGTCCAGGCTGGCCTCGAACTCACAGTGGTCCTCCTGCTCAGCCTCCAATGCACTATTTCCTATCTCCTGTCCACCAGTACTGTACACTTAGGCCACACTGAGCCAAACTCAAGTCAGAAGACAGGCTCTGTAATACTTCCACATCTTTTTTCAGTGCTGTGTCCATGATTAACAGCCCTGTCTCTTTGTGCACTTCCACTTGACAGTCCAAGCACTCGTCATTTGGCAGTGGCTAGCATTTTGGAGTCTCTATTCTGTACCTGTTCAGCATTGTAAATAGCATCATGTAGTCTAGAGAATTTAACTGCACACTTATAGGCTGATAGTCTTACTAGATTATTCTTTGAATTCAGGGACCTTTTGTCCCTGGTATTACTAGAACACATATTCTAGGGCTTGACTCAAAGTAATCACCCAATGAGTATTTGCTGAATGAAGAAAGAAGTTGCCAGCAAAGGCAACTGTTGAAACCAAGGCTTTTCCATTTCAACCCAGTGTTCTTTGCACAGTATCAAAACAGTCCTGCTAGATTGTTAGATTCCCTGCACAAGTGGGACACGAGTATAGCAAGAAAACAAGTATTAACAAGGACTGGCGATGCTCTCTTCACACAGTTTTGTCACAAAGTAAATCATGCATTAAAGATTCTGTTTTTACTTGTTATTTACCTGTCAGCTATAGTACAGTCTGTTATCAACTTAAAGCAAAGTGCCACTAATTAAGTAGGAAAAAATGTAACTCATTCATCAGGAAATATAGGGAGACAGATTCCCTTTTGTACCTCTTTTGTCAGTTTATACACCAGCTGGTAAAGAAGAGGTGTACAGTCAACTCTGAGAGTATAGTTACCTGAAAAATAAGTAAAACACAGTATTATTGCATCCTTCCAGGTGAAATTCCAGTTATGCTTCATTCTAACTATTTTTCTAGTTTCAAGGAAGACCTAGTAGTCTTTAAACCAAAACAACTCTCACAAAATAAAACAGACTGGAGATGTTCTTTGGGAGAAAGACTGCAGTGTGAACCTAGGACTGAAGAAGGGAAAGGGGGACCTCAGCGGCTATGAAACTCCCAGAGAGGTCAACCCAGCCCCTTCAGCAGCCATTCTCGGGGGAACTCTAGCAAAAGAGCAGCTGAGATGACGTGGGTCACTGTTCATTCTTTGATTCAGATCAATGGTGCATATCAAGATGCTAGCATTACACTCCGGCTTTCATGTACTGTTGACTCTTTTTTTTGTGGTACTGGGGATCGAACTCAGGACCCTGCGCTTGCTAGGCAAGCGCTTATTCCACTGAGCTATATCCCCAGCCCCCTGGCTTTCATGTAAAATAACCAAAATGTACTGAAAACCAGGCTGGGGGTACAGCTCAGCAGCAGAGCGCCTGCCTGGCAAGCACAAGGTCCTGAGTTCAATTCCCAGTACCAAAAGAAAACAAAGGTGGTCAAAACCTAGAGACAAACACCCTATATCAAATTCAACAGGTAGATTTTCACTGTTTGTATACTTCAAATTCACCCAGGAAACACAGGAAATTATTTTTAAGAAAATATTTTAATACAAGAAATATATCCAGACAAAATATGCTGTAACTATTTCCTGTGAAATATTTCAGTCAAAGTTCTTTGGTATCCCTACAGGAAAAATGTTGTTAATGGTAGAGTGTTAACCAAGATAGGCAAATGGTGACTATGCAAAATAAAGTAGAAGCCGTAGTTTAGTTATGAATTGTATTGATTGATACACTTTAATCCTCTTCCTATGTAAAATGGAAAACCAAGTTACTGCTGTGGGATCTCACGGGAACAGAACATGTGAAATACCTCGCAAGTTGGAATTTACAGACTTGATAGTGTACTAATGTTTAATAACTACAAATACAAGTTACTTGAGATAAAAGTTACTACTGGAACCCTTTATTTCCAATTGAAATAAAATTTTACCTTCTATCGATGAATCTGAATTGATATAAGCAATGCTTCTCTGTTGAAGTACCTTTGCATTCTCCTATGGTTGAAGCAAAGTTGTTACTTAATTCACAGTATTTACTATTGTGAATATATAAACAAAATGACAAAATAATTTTGTGAAAAGGTGATCTCCAGATACCTCACAAATCAAATACCTGCGCCTGTCTGTACCACAGATTCTGAGAAAATGCTGATAATTTGTGGGTTGACAGTATTAGTGCAAGTTTTACGAAAGAATATGATGAAGCAGTAACTACTATACACAACAGCAGAGAGGCTCAAAGAAAAGAAATATCTTCAATATGTAGTTCCTTGATCCACTACATCACAAATATGCAGAGAAAAGGCTGTCCAGATTCTGGGGTATACTCCAGATCTGTTGAATCAGACTGCTGAAAACAAAGCCCGGAAACTGGGAGCTTTAGCAGATATAATCAATCTCTATGCCCGCTGAAGGTTAAGGTCCTCTAAGAGTAGATACTCAAGTAAACTTATCCATTTTAACAATGAAAAATAGAAAATTTCCATTGATATATGGCTATAGAATATAGGGTAAAGTAACAATTTTTAAAAATGAGAGGAGGACAAAGAAAAAATAAAAATAAAAGGAGGTACACGTTAGAATACAAATAAGATACACACCCATGAAAAAGCCCAGAGATCTAATAAAGTGCTCACACACTGATGGAAACATGCTGAAAAATGGCATCAGAGTTGCCATTATAACCCATTCCCAACAGAAATAAAGAAGATGCCTCACCGGGTGTGGTGGCACATGCCTGTAAATCCCAGCATTCAGGGAGCTAAGGCAGGAGAATCGTTATAAGTTCAAGACCACCCTGGGCTACAAAGTGAGCTTAAGGCCAGCCCCAAACTGCATAGCGAGACCCTGTCTCAAAAAGACACACACACACACACAAAAAGAAGATCCTTTGCTTAATATGATAATCTGGTACAAAATTTGAAAAAGTGTTTGTTTCTTAACCCATATGTACATAAGTTAGTGCAAAACATGTTAATTATTCTATGGCTTAAATTTTTAATTTTTATTTTGAACTTCTGAAATTGAACAGATACATGTACTTATGTATACACACATCACAAGAAATTTCATATTTGTAAACATAAACACCTTAATGAACAACATCTAAATTAATTTTCTATTTCTGAAAGGCATGTTCATAATATTAATTTTAAAATAATAGTTTACAATGTACGCATAATCAACAAACAAGTAGCATCAGGCAAATGACTGTGTATGTGACATTATATACCCATGTTTATTTGACTCGTAATGTTTTGAAATAATATAGAAAAATTTTAAAAAACACTATAAGAGGGTGAGTTGGGAAAGTCTTTTTTAAAAATTAAACACAAGAGAAAAATACGTGTTTGATGCTTTACCACTCTGAAGTCTGGACTTACGAATGATAACCAGAAGGTGGAGAAAAAGTTCTTACCTGACGCACCTACCTTCACGCACATGGATGCGCTTACCTAACTGCACTGTGAGAAGATGGAAGTTACTCAAGAGAGGCTTAAGGAGGAAGAGGAAAGGAGGAGGCCTAAGAGAGACACTGAGAGAGTCAAGAGCCAGCTACAAGTGAAACCAGTCAGACGCGACTGGGGAGCCTTGCAATTACAAAGGTAATTCACTAAAGAAATTCAACTCACAAAATTAACACTCTACATTCAGAGTACTATCTGTTGTGACAGGCACAATATGTCAGTGGTTGCAATTTTGTATGGAATTTGTCAACATGAAACCCTAATCAAAGTATAGTCGTTGGAATAAGACTTGTTTCCTTAGGAGACCTCCAAAGAGACCTGAAAATTGGCTCCACAGGTCTGCGTCAGTTTTGAGGTAGGTCAAGTCAGCGTGAAAAGAGCTTCCTGCTTCTGGCAGTTTCGGAGCTAACTGATTTATTTTGACAATGAGTAAATCTGCTTGTAGCCTCAGATACTCTGTATTGTAAAACTGATCTGAAAATAAAAACACTCTATTTCCTAAATTCTCTCCAGTCTCTCTAAATTAAAACCATAGGAAGTACTGGAATCGCCCTCGTGATCATACTAGGCACACGCACACAGTCACCCTGAGGCATGTGAACCCGCACGCACACACATGCACGTACCCACGCACACGTGCATGTGCACACGCGCGCACACCTGTTCCTTACTGACCAAGAAAATCACAAGAACCTTCCCATCTCATTTACCTCAGCCCATTCTGTAGAACCCAACAGTCCAAATTCCTCGGCGTCCCAGCTGGCAAAAATGATAGTTCTCCTAGGTCTCCAGCCTGTGATCATTAACATACACAGTGAGCCACATCTGCCTAAAAATGAAGGAAGTGAAGTCGTTTCCTGTCATTACCCACCAAAGGAATGTGACTTACCGCTATTGATCAACTTTCCAAAACTCTGGGCTATTTCTTGCAAAGCTGCAGTCCCAGTGGTTGGGTCAATGCCTCCAAACACCCACGAGTCCCGGTGACCTCCCACAATCACATACCTGTCTGGAGAAAATTGTGTTCAAAAGAACTTCAACCCTGAATACATTATAAATATTTGTAATTTATGTCTTCAGTTAGACTTCCTCCTGCTTGAGTTTCTTTCACAGAAAGCAATCAAAACTATAAAGTCTTTTCAGAGTTGTACAACTTTCCCCCAAATTTAGCAGTTTCAAATCAGTCAGAAAAATAGCAATTGTTTAATGAAATTTATCTTTTTGTACATTTTTTTTTTTTTGGTCATTTTGAGATAGGGTCTCACAATGCGGTTCAGGCTGGCCTTGAGCTCCCTTTGTAGCCCAGGCTGGTCTCAAGCTCACTATGATCCTCCTGCCTCAGCCTCCCTCCCGAGTGCCGGGATTACAGGCGTGCGCCACCACACCCAGCTCAAATCTTTTCTTACTCTTAATTTTGGAAAAAGAAAATGTTTTAAAATATTCGTTAACTTACCAGGTTCCTTGGATCCTCTAATAATCCCAATTACATTGTAAATTCTTGTAATTTTATTGATGTTATGAACATGCATTTTAACTTTTCTAGAATTTCAAAAGGAATAAATTATTTATAAAATATTACATTTACAGTTTTCTTCTCACTTTTATTAAAATCTCAAAACTATACAAAAATTATATAATTGGACTATGAATTTCTATATATCTGCCACTTACATCCAATAATTGCTAATATTTTTGAACCATTTTCCAGGGAGCTGCAGACATCATAAAAACTTACTGCTAAGTACTTACATGCACACCTTAAAAACCGACATATTGTATATTCTCCCTCCTGCACAGCTATGTTGTGGGTATTTATTTATAATCCCAAAAGTCACATATTAGTTTTCGAAAAGGTGTTTGTTTCTAAACCCATATGTACATGTTAGTGTAAAACATGTTAATTATTGTATGCCTTAAACTTTTTATCTTTATTTTGAGCTTCTGAAATTGAACAGATACATGTACTTCTGCTATTGCTGTTGTTTTTGAGACAGGGTCTTGCTATGTAGTCTAGGCTGGACTTACACTCATTTCTGTAGCCCAGGCTGGCCTTGAATTCACAGCAATTCTCCCGCCTCAGCCCCCAAGTGCTGAGATTGTAGGGGTGTGACACCATTCCCAGCTAGAAACTTTAAATACACTCCTCTTATTTGCAAAAACAGGGAAGATAGTCCATTATGTAATACATGAAAAAGCATAAATATGTTATTTGAATATTTGTCTTTACAAAGCCATACATAGTACTGCTTAATGATGTTTTACAGGCAACAGACTACATATAAGATGGGGTCCCACAAGGTTATAATGCAGATTAAAAATTTTCATTGTATCATTACCTTGGAGCTCCTGCAATATCACAGCACAATGCATTACTCAAAGATCTGTGGTAATGCTGGTATAAACAAACACCACTGCCAGTCATATGAAAGTGTGATACATGGAAGTATGTATGCTACATAATATTATGATTTTTACCATTCACTTAGGGTATACTTGTACTTAATAAAAGAGTTTACTACAAAATGATATATAATGGTAAACTGGCAGTCGCCCATGCATCATGTATTTACTATATTTACTGACTATGTCAGGAGGCCATATTGAATGTGTGAGGCCTTGGCTCAATATGCAGCTCTGTGGAGAAGGAAAAAGAGGCCACAGCGAGTGACTGCTGAACGGTGTGAACCACCTTCCAGGTTCACACATGTGCCCTCCATAGTGAAAAATCCCCATGCTACATAATGGATGACTGTGATTAATACGGTAAAGTATTTTTTTATTTGAAGGTGTTACAGTTGATACATTGTGTCAACTTGGGGAGTCTGGAGGTTTAGCTAAGTAACTCAGCAGTTGTAGATCTTGGGGTGAAAAGGACATGCCCTTACCCTTCTGGGATGTTGTTTATTGTGTTAATGTGGGAAGTTTAAAAGGTTAACTAGTGATTCAGGAGGAAGCCAGGGTGCTTACTTTATATACATCCTGAGCCTGTGGAAGAGAAGGGCATGGAGACTGTGTGAGAGCTACACGCCCCCTCGGTGAGGGCAGGCTGTTTACAAGGTAGAGAAGAGAAAGAGGCTGCTTGCCTGCAATTCCACACATTTGCTGGTTGTTTGCTGCCCTGAACAGTTTGCCCTCTGCCATGTGCCACTCTGCCTTTGAACCACCCAAGTAAGGACTGAAACCTCCACAAACTGTAAGCTAAATAAACCTTTCCCTCCTTCATTTTGGGCATTGGGTATTTTGTCTCAGCAACGAGAGAAAAGTAACCAAGGCAGAAGGCATTAAGTAAAAAATTTATTTTTGCTACTGACAGATAAAAATAATAGAGCTGAGGGTATAGCTCAGTGGTACAGCATGGCATGGCAAGACTCAGGGTTCACCCCAAGAAAAACAATAATAGAAATGCAGAAACACTATATAACAAATTTCTAAAAATATAAGCCTAAGATCTATGATTAGTAAGTGACTCAAATTCATTGACACTATGTCATTAAATTAAGAAAATTAACTAAAGAATAATGCAGGAGTTCCAGCCGTGGTGCATTCCAGCACTCAGGAGGCTGAGGCAGGAGGATCCCTGCAGGTTCAAGGCCAGCCTGGGCTACACAGCAAGACCCTGTCTCAAAAAAAAAGAAAAAGAAAAAGAATAATGTAAAAGATGATTAATGAGAGAAAAAAATCTATTAAGTCTGTAACTTGCAAAATGATGGTAACAGTAATTTATGTAACAAAATGGAAGCTACCTGGTAAGGATTCATTTAAGATCCTTCCCCTGCTATGGAAGAAGCCAGTTGTTCTGACATTATACACATTTACTTTGGCGTTCCTGATGAGGTGATCTTTTTTAGTGTCATCTTTGAATCTTCCTTTGAACCACTTTTAACACCCTCCTTAGCCGTATAGCCAGGAACTACACTAATAATTAATAACCAGTAAGTTAGTTAATAAGGTAAATAAAATCTGCAACACATGTTCACCTTATATGACATTCTATGAGAGTCTTTTTTAAATTGTCTTTATCATTTTTGAAGGCTTTCTGGGATGTCTGATAGATTCGTGTTGTAGAACCCAAGATGGGTGGTTTACCCATTCCCTGTATTGTCCTTCGGCTGCTGGAGGTAAACCCCAGCTTGGCAGCCACTCTGTGCGGAGTGTCCTGTTTCCTCTACTGATTTTGCATTTTATTGATGTTTCTACTTTGCTCAGAGTAAGTCTTTCTTCATTGGTGGCAACAATGATAGGGAATTTAACTTCTAATAATTTGGTAATCTCTCCAAAAATATTAATAGATTATCAAGATCACTATGGGGTGACAGATAAGATAGGGTCTTGCTGTTGGTTCTCTACTTTCTCCCCTGTTTAACTGTTTGCCCTGCTTGGTGGTTTTTTTCTGTTTCGGTTCTCATCAAGAGAATACGGTTATTAGCTTTCCAGGAGGGGCATTTGGGGAGCCTTCCCACTGAGGGGGCCCCTGCACTTAGGACTCTTTCCTAGAAAGGACCCCTTCTCAGCTTTAAATAAACAGCATTTTCCTCCTTTTCTGTTAAGAACAGACAGGATCTTGTTTTTCATGCTTATTGTTGCTGTTTATTGTGTATATGTCCATTTTGAAGTCAAATCAATCAAGAACTTCATTCTCACAGTGAAGGAGAAGAGCTTCTAAGTTTACTCCTGAACAGTGACTGAAATTATAGAACTGAACCTATGTTCTCTCTGCGTCTATATGCTTCTGCTTATAAATCACAAAGGCCTTTACATTTCATTTAGTAAGTATGTTATCTTTTCCTTCCTCTTTAGAGCATAAATAACAATCTCTTTAAAGGCACTGCTTGGATTAAATTATAGATATAAACACCTATGAAAATATTTATAAAATTCCTATAAAACAAGGAAATTTAATTTCTAATACTTCAAATATTTTAGACTGAGAAGAATTTCAGGAACTAAAAAGCACTCTAAGAATGAAAGCTCACAGAATTAAAATAAACTGTTAGGAAACAAGACTGATTTAATAACTTCGTTTTAATAAAAGCAGCCGTCTCTCTAGATTTCTCAGTGGTACATTTCCCACCCTGCCGACATGTCAGGCAAATCAAACTTCTTAAAGTTTGATCACATCATGATTCACCACAGTGCAAGACACTGGCCCTGCCTTCCTTCACCTGGGGACAGCTCTCACGCTTTCTGTGGAACTAACCTCAGCAGACAAACATTCTATAATCGCCCCTCTTCTACAGCAGTGCTTTACGATGTTAAAAGGAACAAGCACTGTAACGAGAAGTCTGTTGATCCTTGCAGCTACACGATTATTCACTTTTACCCTGCTCCTTCCTCTTCTCTTGTACCCTCTCCCTCAGTTTAAACTCTGTCTCATGTGTAAGACACTGCAAACTGTCAGGCAAACTATTACATGTTGTGGGTCAAAAGCGAAGTTTAAAAAAGTCATTGTTTGAATTATTGTGCCTAAAAGTCAATAAACTTTCTGACACTCTGAAACAAGTATTGTGATATCACTACAAGAATAATTCAATAATTCACTCTGTAGTACTGAAGTAATACAAAACACTGTTCACTAGTAGTAAAAAAAAAAGATAAGCAAATATATCTAGTGGAATAGCTATCTTGACAATTTTCTGTTCAATTATAGGACTTTTTCAGGCAAGTACAGTAAAGCAAAACTTACCTGAAAGAATTACTCCCTGTGAAGCCGGGCCCAACATTGTAAGAAACGTTAAGCATTCCCTTCCAGGTCTCATCTGGTGCAGCAAGCCCACCCAAGTGGCTGGCGAGAGAGAATGAAATGACAGAAAGAGGCTGAAATCACTGTTTCCCAGAAGAAAATTATGAAGTTGATGGTAATATCTCACTCTGCATCTAAGAACTATTTGTTGAACAAGTTTTCAACAAACCTTTCCCTGCCAGGCATGGTGGGGATCTTATAATTCCAGCACTTGGGAGGCTGAGGCAGGAGGACTACTGTGCACTTGAGGCTAGCATGGGGTACATGGTGAGTTAAAGGCCAGCCTTAACTACATAGCAAGATCCTGTCTCAAAAAAAAACACTAATTTCCCTTCTGGAACTTACATCTAGTAAGTGAACCATGGCTAAGACAAACATATAACATAGTAAGTTACATGTAAGTTACACAGTACTTAGTAAGTAACATAGTAACTAACATAGTAAGTTGCACAGTACTGCATATCAGTGATAAGAGCTAAGGAGAAAAATAAAATATCAAGGACCAATGAGAAGTACTGCTCTTAACCTTGCTTACTTATGTGGGGAAGCAGTGAAGTGAATAAATCCAAAATATAGGAAACTCATGACTAGTTTAAGAAGAAATTAATTTATAAAGAAGTTGATTACATGTAGCTACCCATAAAGAAACTATTAAGTCACTCTGGTACAGATACTTAAAAGAATGGAAGTATAAAGGAAATATATAAAGAAACAAAAAATAACATATAGAGAATATATGCAGAATATATATACACAATATATACTAAGTATATATACTATAGATACACAACAAGCATTATTTGAGTGTTTCTCAGATTCTGGATGCTGTACTACCATGATGTGATAACGACCCTGTCAGAGACACACTGCTGTCCTCACTTTATAGATAAGAACATTGAATGATTATGTAAACTAGTCCAGGATCACATTTTTAAACTATAGTTCAGGTATGAATAGCTACTGAATGTCTAAGTAAATCCAACTACTGGGAAAAAATCTCAAATCAGTACTGACTTTTATTTTTGGATGCAGTATTGCATTTCAGAATTTCATTTGTAGAAAACAGCACTGTATTATTATTAGTTCTTAGTCACTAAAGTAACTGTGCTCTTTTGATTAAAAAATGAGTCCTCTATTATTCCTATGTGAAATCCCTGTAATATAAGACTTTATCTTTAACATAATTGGATTATACTTATTTTAGAACAGAAAGTGGACATTTTAGGGTAAACTTTTTACTCTCATATCCAAATAAAAATTTATACCGTAATAATCTTTCTGCATCATTGTATCCAATAGGATGCACAGGAATTTGAGGGATTCCCACTCCTTCTTCAACATTAAATCTGAAGGTATACTCTGCAAAAATCATGGAGGAAAGAAAATAACTGAAAAATCTGAATAAGAATCTGAAATTTCTTATATTACTGTTATGATTGATACATTGTGTCAACTTGAGGAGTCTGGAGGTTTAACTGAGTGAGTCAGCAGGAAGCCAGGGTGCTTACTTTGTATACATCCTGAGCCTATGGAAAAGAAAGGCGTGGAGATTGTGTGAGAGCTACACACCCCCTGGGTGGGGGTAGGCTGTTTACAATGTAAGGGAAGGAGATAGGCTGCTTGCAGCCATTCTCTGCTTTTGCTGGTTGTTTTTGCTGTGCTCTGCTGCCATGAACGTTTGCCCTCTGCCATGTGCCACTCTGCCTCAGAACCAGCCAAGTATGGACTGAAACCTCCACAAACTGTAAGCTAAGTAAACCTTTCCTTCCTTCATTTTGGGCATTGAGTATTTTGTCTCAGCAACAAGAGGAAAGTAACCAAGACAATTACTATTAGAAATTTTCAACATATTTGCAATTTTATCAAAATTAAAAGTCCCCCAAAAGTAAAATAACTGTTTTACCTAACATTAAAAATATCTTTAAAGGGTGGGCATAATGGCAAGTGCCTGTAATCCCAGTACTCTAGAGACTGAGCCAGGGTTGCCACAGGTTCAAGTCCACCCAGGGCTACTCAGTGAGTTCACAGCTAGCCTGACCTACAGAGTGGGACCCTGTCTCAAAAAAACCCTAAATAAGTAACCCATTGGTATTTCTAAAAATAGAAATGCCTGACCTAAAGAAGGATCATTCCTAAAGGTACTCATAAAATCCAAACCCAGTTAAAAGCAGTTATTACTTTGGGTATGAAAATCAGTAATCTAACGTCTGTCCTAAAGGTAAAAGAATATCAGCTGAATATCCCTTTCTCATGCTAACATATCATGAAAATTTTAAAATAAATAATTGATTCCTAGCAGTAGTATCCAAAATTATATAAATACACACAATTTTAATTTTACTGTAGAGATGTTTGCCTTTATCTCACCTAAAATAGCAATAAGTAACTCTGTAAAAATGGCAGACTGACAGGCCCACCCCTCACCTTTGGCTGGATAGCCTGGAGTAAGCGGGTCGCCAGCTCCATTCAGATTTAAGACATTTCCCCTCTGTGCTGCTGCTCCGGGAAGGTTCCACCCCCTGGGATACGGCTGCACCTCCCGAGCAAAGTAGTCAGCTGGATCCGAGTACAGAATGACTCCGACGGCCCCGGCCAGCTGTGCATTCCTAACCTGCAGGAGCAACGGGAACCCATAAAACAGAAACAGCAAAAGATGGGCTAATTTATGTAAAAAAATTTTAAAATGTGAGGAAAGCCAGGTGTGATGGTGCATTCCTATAATCCCAGCACCTGGGAGGCTGAGAGGAGTGCCTTAGGTACAAGGCCAGCCTGAACTAATAGCAGGGCCTGTCGTAGAAGGAAGGAAGGAGAGAAGGAAGGGATGGAGGGAAGAAGGAAAGAAGGGAGGGAGGAAAGGAGGGAAAAAAATTTAGACATTTGTTTATATCGTGCCATGACATGTTCAGTTGTGTTTGCTTTGAAAAGAGTCTCCCCTTGGTAGACCTAACAAACATTCATTTATTTTACAAAACTCTGATCAAGTTATCTTTTCTGTGAAACACCCCTGTTTTCTCCGTTCTGTTTTGTACATCTTATTTCATGCATTTTACTGTAGGACAGATCATCACGTACTCAAACACCTCTTAAGTGCCTCCTCTGAATACTAAGGGAATTATTAGGAACACACACCATGCCTTCCTCATGTTTAACAATCAGCCCTTCAACATTTCACACATCATAAAGTAAGCATTTTGCAACTGTCTGTGTAAGTAAACTTACTTATTTAAAATTTTAGTTGGGCATGGTGGTCCCAGCACTCCAGAGGCTGAGACAGGAGGATCATTGCAAGTTCGAGAGCAGCCTGGGCTGCAAAGTGAGCTCAAGGCCAGCCTGAACTGCATAGAGAGACCCTGCCTCAAAAAGACCAAAAAAAAAAAAAAGGAGGAAAATGTGGCCTGTACAAACTGAATCATCACGACCAGAAGCATTATAGCAAAGATAAGTAAACATCAGTCTTGACCCATTAAGAAATATCCCAGCAGTCAGAAGGCACCAGGTGTAGCGGTGGAAGTACATCTTGCAACTGTTTGGAGGGTCAACTTGACTGTCTTTATCAAAATTACAACATAGTTCTGAAAATCTATACTACACAAATCTTCACACAAATGTATGAAGTGTACAAGCAAAAGAACATTTCACTGTGGAAATTGCAGTAACAAACTCAAGAGAAACACCCACCAGTGGAGATGGTTAAACAGATGGCTCATCTGTTCTATAAAATATTTTGCCACCATTTACATTAGTTAAGTATTTAAAAAACAGCTGCACAGAAGCAGCTACTGCCCTTTGTGCTTCAAACATAATCACGTAATCATCATGATTCTATGAGGTTGGTGCCCTTATTAACATGATTGAGCTATTATTAAGTATTTACTTTTACATATGGAACAAGTACAGCACAAAGATTACAGAACTAGCTCACAGTGAAAGCTTTAGACAACAGAGGCCCCAGTGGTGTGGAGATACGGTTTAAGCTCTAAATGCTCCACGATGTTAGACCGTTCTCAACGTGCTGACAGAAGATTATCCACAAACTCCAGCTGAGCACAAACTCATGTGACGCGCAGCATACAATGATCTCTCTTTTAAAACAAGAATCATTACACTTTCACCTATAATGTGGATACGTACAGATATACTCCTATTATACAGAATTAGATCTGGAGAGAGATACTAAGATTGATTATATCTGGACAAGGAAATTAGGTAATGCTGAGGGAGATTTTCATTTTTAGTGTATATAAATTTCTTTCCATTAAATTTTTAAAAGCAAATATTTATAATAGAAATAACTTCTTTTTAGATATCTGAATGAACATGAAAATGAGTTGTGTGTAGCCCTGGCAAATAGCAAAGAAAAGAAGTTTTAAAGCAATTTTGGGAACTACTGAAGCGAGCTGGTCATTTATACTTTTAGGCTCTCTCCTCTCCTCCCCTCTAGAACACCACCACCATACTTTATTGCCTCTGAAGATCTTCCCGTATCTGGCAATGACAATCTTTCCAGTGCAGTTAATGTTCATCTCCCTTTGTAGTTTAAAAAAGTCTTCAGTACGAGCATAATTCACATATATCAGGTCTCCCTGCAGGGAAAAGAAAAAATATATAAGCAGGTATAGACAACAAAAGGTACAGCCGTGAAAGTTCTCTTTCCCTATTTGGAATTAATAAACAGATCTATGAAGTTCTGGCAAAGTCTTCAGAAAACCTTTCAAAATTCTGAAACTAAAGAAAAAGAGAATATATAGGCTATATTTTGAACAGCATGTTCTCTTTTGAAGAAATTGTCAGTCTATTGAGCCACAGCAATTACAGTAGTACCATTTGAGAAATCCCTATTGTTTATTTTCCAACCAGACATTAAGAACTTTTGTAATACGACCTACAAAAACAGATCAATACATCTATAAAACATTGAGAGTAGTGGAAGAAAAGTTATAAAAGTGGCTTTGCCTTTGATGGATTAGAAGACTGTTTGGAAGAATTTTTATTTTGAAGGATGACATCTACTTCATTAGGGTCTTTTTAAATGTGTTTTTTTGGGGCTGGGGATATAGCTCAGTGGAATAAGTGCCTGCCTAGCAAGCGCAGGGTCCTGAGTTCGATCCCCAGTACCGGAAAAAAAAAAAAAAGATAGGAGTCCTTTGTCTGAGAGGCACTTGGATAAATGTGTTTTTTTCTTCTTTTCCTTCTCCGGTGACCTTTTCTGCTTTTTAAAACATTATTTTGAATTTTTTTGAGTATTCACAGTACAGAGCACCAAGCAACAGATGATCACGTGCAATTTCCACATAAAATTCCCTTGTTTTTATTCAGATACACATCAAAGAAACACTTAAAGATCTGAATAAAAAATATTTTTCATCTTACCTCCGACACGCCCGGCGGGGAGAAAGCATTGTATGGCGGCACAATATCGGTCACATTCTCGTACCCTTCTGGTGGCGGCTCAAGGTACGATGTTTTGAAGATCTAGCAAGAATTAAAATGTAAGCTGGAGAGAATAATTCTAGATTGTTGTTAAGGTAGAATACATTTTGTCACCAAACACACTAACGATTAAGCGTACCGAACACTTTTATAGAAACCACTTTTCTATAAGTAAATAGCTAAATTCTGCTGACAACAAAAGCTTTATTATTAAAAATAACAGAAATAACAAAACTCTTACAAATACATGTAATCCACGTAGCTGAATATTCTAAGTCGTAAAAACAGGGCTGAAAAGGCGCTCTCAGGCTGGAAGTACAGTTCAGTGAAGGGCCTGCGTTCATTGGATCCCAGGGCCCCCCCCCCCCACACACACGTTTCTCTTTTTCTTCTTCCTTTATGAGCCCCTTTTCTCTTGTCTTCATTTAAAGTTTCCTCATGTTTATCCCCAGACTGCTGCTTGCCTCATTCTGGATTCCTGCTTTGTAACATTTCACTGAGTATGAAAATTTTGCCAACAGCAGATGTACTTATGGTGTAATTTTTCAGTTGCTTATATTTAATAGCGTGATGGGAATGCAGCTCTGACTTGTAAATGCAACATTTTAAAATTTATCTTTTCCCACCCCTAGCCTGCTTCTGCCTCGACATCTTCTATCCCCATTCATAGCCTAAGTTAGGCACCCACAGCAAGCGGTCTAGGAGTCTCTGAAGCTGTTTTTCACTTCTCTCCTCTAGTCAATCCCTAGTCAAGCCCAGCCGGTGCACTTCCTGTTTGCCCGATTCCTCTTTGCATCATTCCTGCTCACATCCTAGTCCAGGACTTCATCACCTTTGATGTAACTATTAAGACTGATAGGGCTGGAGGTATAGCTCAGTGGTGTAAGTGCTTGCCCGCTAAGCACAAGGCCCTAAGTTCGATCCCCGGTACCGGGGGAAAAAAAAAAAAAAGGAACAGATGTTGGGGGCTGGGGATATAGCTCAGTGGAATAAGCACTTGCCTAGCAAGCGCAGGGTCCTGAGTTCGATCCCTAGTACCGCAAAAAAAAAAAAAAAAAAAAATAGACTGACAACTGCAGCTCGCTGCCTAGTGGAGACAGGATCTACAGATTGTGAATCTACCTAGATGCCTTTCTAGCCCTTCCTTCCCCTGCCTAGGATTTGTCATTTGGGCCAAAAACTAAGGCTGAAGTCTGAGCTCCTCAGGAAGCTTTTCCCATCTGTCTCCAGAACTCTCTACTGATTTGTTTCTTATCATAGACCAGTCTGTATTTAACACTCTTGAAAAACAGGAAATTTTGAAATTATATCAGTAATGCTAAGCTATTATATGTTTCCAAGCTTTCACCAGTATTTCCTCTACCTTGCTTTCTCATTGGCTGACCCGTGCTTTTTCATGACCCATGCATCAACTCTGTCAAGGAGATTTCTTTGACTGCAAGACAGAGCCGCATGACCCACTTCTGTGCGGTTAGGAAGTCCCAGTCATTTTCACCAGAGAACTCACCACTCTGATTTGAGATAATACACCCCACTTTCTGCATCACCTCACTCACACGAAGTCACCACATCTGCATCTGGCCAAGGGCCTCCCACTATGCCCAGTGTAGCAGACACGGAATAGGTTGCAATTTATTAACTTTTATAAAATATGTGAGTTCTGTTGCATAGCTGCATATCCCAGCGTGGCTTTATAAAATACCGAAATACCAGTAAGATGCATCACCTCAGCTGCATGTTCATCCACAATTGATACGTAGTTAGCGTTTGTTTCGTTGGGGTAGGACAAGAGGACATCATAATGAACCAAGTCAGCTGAATCTAATCCAAATTCTTTCCACTGGGTTTGGATTTTTTTGGCAAGTAGTAAATTTTGTTCTGTTCCTGCCAAATGAGGAAGTTTTGTAAAAGAACTGAAATGAGACAAAAAAAAAAAAAGAAAAAACAAGTGGAAGTTAAAGAATGTCTTCACATGCTGTATGTAAAACTAATGTAGACGTATCCCACATTTTTTAGGCACTACATTGACAATTGTATGTGAGATTATATTAAAGTTGCCAGAGATACCAATATGCCAAGTTTTAAATGATTCATGTACAACTGTAGTTTTCATATAATGCTACCTTACCAAAAAAAAAAAAAAGACGACAGCAGACACAATCAGAAAAGGGCTCAGTATGAGAATGTCATACTTCTATATCAATCATGAAACAGTGCTACTTATCAGTGAATAGAGGTCATTTTAAGAAGAAAGAAGACCCTCATGTTTGTTAGACATTGCATTGACTTTGCTACTGTTGATTGTGTCATGTTGCAGCTGCTTATTTGTCTCACTCAGGTTAGTGCCTACACATTCTTATTTCTATATTCACTAGCATGCTGTGATCTTTCCTGTTACCCTGGAAGTACTTACTTGTTGAACAAGTCAGTTTGGACAATGCTCTCTTGGCTCTGGGTGTGTGTTAGTCAGCTTTGCACTGCTAGAACAACTGCCTGACATACACAACTTAGTAGAAAAACCTCTCTTGTCCCATTGATAGGGCAAGAAAGACTGCATTTTCTCTTTTTAACGCCATATTAGAGAAGTCACTTCATCGCTGCTTGGCCTTTTGGCTAAGATCAACTGTGGAGAAGCCACTTAAAGTTCACGGAAGCTGTACTAGACCCCAATTCGCCTTGGTCAGTCATCAACTCACTTAGAGCAGTCATAAAGTGGGAACAGAGCAAACAGGACAGATTGGGAAGTGGGCTGAAAGTTAAACTGCGATGATCATTTGGAATTCAGCTGTCCGACCTGTGGGAGAAGTAAACTTTGTGATAATTGTATGCCATTCTTGTAAGATTCCCCAAAATGAGATAATGGTTACTATGGGAACTTAAAATGTACTAGATCGGGGTGGACATCTTCTTTGGCTCCTGGTTAGAGACTGGCTGCCAGCCGGCTTAATAAAACTTTATTCATTCCTGCCTTTTCAGTTTTCTTGTGAGTACCTTTCGTGTTGAACTCACCATATCACCCTGATTTCAGTGGTTTCAATTCTTAGTCAAGCCTGTTCTCTGAATGTTTGCTTGACTACTGCCTTAGCTAGTATCTTCTGAGGACACATTTCATCTACAAGTTATTTCCCATGGCAAATCTCAGAGCTAGAACATCAATCAGAAGCCCTCATTATTCTTATTGACTCTAATATTCCTCCTTTCTCTTCTTTCAAACCTATTACCTCTTTTCAAATAGCATAAATAGACATACAGTATCAGGGTGTGATCAAGAAGATCACATAGTTTTACTTCTGATGTGTCATGTAATTTTCTAGATGCTTGCATGTGGACCCTTTGTGCTTTGCTGCAGAGGTAAGCGGTGTTAACACCTTACCTGGTTTGTTAAGTTACATGATTTAAAATAAAAGCATTTTATCTCACTTGATAGGACAGTTGGTGTTCCACATGCTGTGTGCACAATGGAACAACGCGATAGCTCCCTCCTTTCCTCATTATGAGAAATTACTCTAGTCCACCCATGGGAACTGACACTGAACCTTGTGATCTCAACAGACCACAACACAGATGAGGCACATGCCATACAGAGCATACATGCTTCACTCTGCATATGGATCTCTGGGGTTTAACTAGTCTCAGAAGAGAAAGGAAGAAGAGGCAGGAAAATGTATATATATATATATATATAATTATATATATATATAATTTTATATATATAATTATATTTATATATTATATATATTCTTTTTGAGACAGGGTCTTCCCATGCAGTTCCGGCTGGTCTTGAGCTCACTTTGTATCCCAGGCTGGTCTCAAACTTGCAGTGATCCTCCTACCTCAGCCTCCTGAGTGCTGGGATTACAGGTATGCACCACCATGCCTGGTAAAAATATTTTAATAAATAATTTAAAAATATTTTTTTAAAGTTTTAGCACTTATTTCATTTTGTTGTTTTGTTTTTGAGGCAGGCTTTCATTATGTAGTTCAAGTTGGTCTTGAACTCTGTGCAGTCCAGGCTGGCCTTAAACTCAGTGATCCTCCTGCCTCAGCCTCCTGAATACTGGGATTACAGGCAGGTGTCACCATGCCCAGCAAAAGAAAAAAGTCTTAAGGAAACAATATTTTTCAACAAGTTTTTCAGAAATAATTGAATATTTGTATTTAAGAATATTATCAACTTTAGATCACACCATACACAGAAATTAACTTCAAGTAGATATTGAACTAAGTGTACAGAGTGGTCAGGAGTGATGGTGCATGCCTGTAATCCCAGCACTCAGGAGGCTGAGGCAGGAGGGTCACTGCAAGTTTGAGACCAACCTGGGCTACAAAGTGAGCTCAAGGGCAGCCTGAACTGCCTAGTGAGACCCTGTCTCAAAATGGAAAAAAAAAATGTACAAAGTTGAATTGAAAAACTTCTAAAAGAATAGTGAAGAAAAATTTTATATGTAACAGGAAGAGTATGAAACTTAAAAAATTTAATCAAATGGACTTTGTTGGGATTAAAAAATTCCTGGCCTTGAAAAATACTATGGAAAGAAAATGCCTAGCCACCGAAGAAGTTTATAATATATATGCCTGACAAAGAGCTTATCCCCAGAATACATAATAAAAAATGTCCGAACAGAGACTTTATAAAAGAAGGTATACAAATGTTTACTAGGCTCCTGAAATTCTTAACATCACCGGTCATCAGGAAAATGCAAATCAAAACCAAAATGAGATACAACTACTCAGCAACAGTATCAGTGAGTAAATTGAAATTCATCTGGCTAAAATTAAAACACTGGAGAATACTAAGAACTGGCCAGGATGGAGAACAACTAGACACACTGATGAGCAGCAATGCCGAATGGCACAACCGCTTTGAAATGTCTTGTATTTTCTTAAAAAGCTAAACAGGACTAGGGATGTGTAGCTCAGGGCTAGAGAATGTGTGAGCCTTGGTTTGATTCCTAGCACCAAACACATACAAAACTAACACATACTTACCTCTCAGTTGTACCAAGAGATATAAAAACATAAATCCCCACAAAGATTTACTGTAAATATGTTTATATAAACCAGTCACCATAGTAAAGAAATAGATAAAACCCAAAGGCCCCTCCACTATGCATTGTAGTATACCTGCATGAGGCAATACTACTCAGCAATGAAAACTAACGTAGTAACGACATACACAACTGGCTGCACCTCAAAATTATTATTCTGAGTGAAGGAAGCCAGACAAGATATGACACATGCTATGATTCCATTTATATAAAATCTAGCACATTCGAATGAGCCTCGTGACATAAAATTGATCAGTGATTATCTAGGGCCAGAGCTAAAGTGAGAAGCTCAAATGATATGATGGGTTACTTTGTGCCTTGAGGAGGAGGTGGTTTGCTGAGTGCAGTGTGCATCTGTAAAAATGCTCAAATTGTTGGTATTGTAGACATGCAGTTTATTTTATGTAAATTATAGTTCAGTGAAGCTGATTTTTAAAAAATAGCACCCCAGTGAAAAAGTCTGCACACAGAAATAAATGTTATGGTAACCGCTTCCAGAAGTTTATAAACATTTCCCCCAGTATCACTCTTCACTGAGCTTAGAAGCTGGAGGATTTGCACCGATCATTTTTGTTTTGTGTCCTCTCTGTAAACAACTTTGTAGCAGACAGAATCTGAAGTGTTGATCTCTTTTTTACTGAACCATGGAGTCTACCATCTCTTTACTTTCCCTAAGAGAACATGGTGTGCTTAAAAAAGAAGAAATATACTGATTAAATGCATGCAAGAGGAACAGAGTAACATTCAGTTGTGGTCCAAAGCTACATGAATTTAATGTCTCCCAGTAAACCAACCAGGTAAGTTTTTGGAAGATGCAGTTAGGGAAGAAACACCTACTTCTGTAACAAGTTACGCATTTCTCCCCTATCGGTGGCTTAAAGAGATTTTAAACAACCATAAACTAATGAGTAAATGTATCATTTCACACAAAGACTTTGAACGGATGTAACCAGTTTTAATACACGTTTGACTATGCAGCATTTTAAACGCTACTTCTAGGGTGAAAAATGCGAGACAAACTTACCGAAGAAATGATTTAATATTTTCTGCTTTCATTTCTGACACGAGTTTCCACCGCAAACTTTGATGATAGCGCTCTGTAGTGGTTGTTTCTTTGAGAGGCTTGACAAACCAGCCTGAAGGAAAAGAGCGTGCACACACACAGACACACACACACGCACACACGCAGACACACATGCACACACACACACACACACACACACACACACGATCCATTTTGAAAAGAATCCTCCCCAAATAAAAAAAAAAGACAGAGCCCACATGTACTTAGCAAATAAATTCATATATAAATCTTGGTGCTTTAAAAAAGATTCATATTCAGTGCAGAACACTCTCAAACTCTGATGTGCAGGGTCCCTGAGCCGGTCAGTTTTCCTGGAAGAGTGTGCGAATTTCCAGGCTGGGGATCACGGAGGAGGCGCCCCAACCGCACAGCGCCGAGGCACACAGGGAGCGTGGGGAATACAGGTTTAAAAGACCAGGAAAGGGAAGTTTCTGGCGGTGTGGCCCGCAGGAGCTGACCCGCAAGATTATCTTCTCCGATCTTATGGGCAGTGACGGCCCTGCCCTGTCTTTTCCACAACCCTCACGCTAGCTCAAACTCAACAGAGTACCTAACAAATTCGAAGTTTAATTGTTTTTGCTTTCCAGAGAAAGTTTGTGCAGTTCTGAGAGGGCCCTGTGGAGATTAGGGGCGGCAGCCTGCGCCCTCCCCGCGCTGCAGCCGGACGCCCTGGTCCCTCCGCGCAGCTCGGCCAGGGGCGCCGGGAGGGCCTGGGCGGGGGGTGCCAGGAGGAGGGGGTGCGGCCGGGTGGGGGAGGGGCGCGGGGCGGGGCGCGGGGAGGGGGCGGCCGCCGCACACTCACCCAGTAGGAGGCCGGCCAGGAAGGACGCCAGCGCCAGGGCCAGGCACACCCCCAGGTGCAGTCGGCGCCGGTACTTCGCCATGGCTCTGCGGCCGGGGCTCGGGCTGAGGTCGCGGGGAGCTTGGGAGCTGCGGGCGGACCGGACGGCGTGAGCGCAGCCGCACAGCCCGCTGCAGGTCCGCGGGGAGGGAAGCCAGGCGCGGATGGGCGGGCGTCCCCTCCGCGGAAAAGGAGGCGTATCCTTCTCCGGGCAGGCAGCTTCCACTCTGTGGACAGTGCAGTCGCTCACAGAACTGGTGGCTGCGGCCGCAAAGCGCCCCCAATTGTTTCCTAAGGAACTGAGCTACTGTCCTGAGCCCTCCCGAGCCCAAGAGGTACCGCATTTCAGCAGCAAAGGGCACTTGAGCGCTGCTTTGCCCTCCTGGCTGGTCACTGCATCTAGAAGCACTGCCTCAGCCTCCTACTGGCCAAATCACGGGTCCACCGCAATGCAGGAGGCCCTCACCCACCAGCGCCCAAACCGACGGTACTGAGGTGTTCTGCTCCCCTCCGTGAACACTCTCCAAATTTCTGTAATGCCGCGTTTGGTCTCCTTTAATTCAGGTTTTCTCTCACCTCGCTAGAATGCTGGAGAGCAAATGTATAAAAGGGACTCTGAAGGGCCTTGCGCTGTTTGTGACAATCACTTGTTTCTTTAAATGGCGTTCCTCGGCCTACCTCTGTTTCCTCTTAAGGCCTTTTTCTTTAAAGGGGTTTGAAAGGCCTGCACATTGATAGCCTGGATGGAACGCCTGCATCAGCCCACCTCACTCCACTGGAAAAATTTAGCAACTTACAAATGACCTTTTTTTTTTGTTTTTTTTTGTGGTACCAGGCATGGAACTCAGGACCTTGCTCTTGCCAGGCAAGCGCTTATTCAACTGAGCTATATCCCCAGCCCCCAAATGACCTTTTTATACCTAACGAGAAACAGTTTTGCAGCCAAGCCAATATTTCTGAGTGGACTTTGAAGAAGGCGTATCTGGGTTGTTGTCCAACTGCCATAGGCAGGTAAGGTAGATAGAAATTAATACACAGCCGGGCTGGGCTGTCAAGGCAGTCAGCAGAAAAATAAAGACATATTGATCCCTACTGGGTCGCTATTACCTAAGCAACTATGCTTGTAATCCTATGAGTTCTTTGTGGTTTCACCCATGTTGTACCAACCTTGCGACTTTGCTGCTGAAATTATACCTGGCAGAGGGGCTCGGTAGCCACCCGTTATCCAGGTTCCCTCCTAACTCAGAAGCTATTCCTATTCCCCAGTAAAGTGTCCTGCTCTTAACCTCTTTTGTGCTTTGGAATTCATTCTTCAATTTCAGGAGACAAAAACTTGGCATATCGTATATCTAGCAGGTCGGGAGTTATATTTTTCCCCTATATCACAACCTCCAATGCATTGTCTGCAGTCCTGGTGGATGCCTTAGGTAAAGCACCTTTCTTCGCTTCTAACAGCTCACTAGAAGCGTCTGTTTCTCTTTAATATAATTATTGACGAATACATAGTTTTTTCCTTTGAAACTTTTGTAGAATCACTGAAAGCTAGCTTTGCAATGAATATCTTTTGTGAACTAATTGATTTTTAAGTGTCTGTATACAGTTAACGTCCCTCCTAACGACAGTATTTTTAGTTACTGGTTCTTGGACATCTGTCACACAATGCCTGTGCTGTTTATTAAATAGTTCAGGGCTGAACAATTTCCCAAGGGATTTTCATAACAAAGTATGTTTCACAATACACAGCACAGTGCACATAAATCAAATTAGAATGAAATTATTTAAAAAGTGCAACAGCCAATGAAGTAACTATATTCCTCAAATGTGGTTTAAGAAACACTCCCCAGGAGCACCCGGAAGTATGATGTCTGTTGCATTAGTAAAGAATAAAACGTTTACAATGATTCTTCTCTGTCAGTTGGGAAGAGAGCATCCTCTGGGTGCAAACAGCACGTTATTTGTGCTTCATATAAACCTGGTGAGGACTGACTGTGAATTTGTTAATTCCTAGACTCTTGGCTTTTTCTGTCTACTGTCCCTCGGGCTTTGTCTGTCAGCTTATATCTCAACCGCATCAAAATGATCACTATGGAAAGGTTTCTTGGAGAAAGACGGTGACAACCAATGTTAACATGACTTAAGTACTTGTGAAATTTTTTTCCTACTGCCATCTCAATTTTGACCACAAATTGAAGTTTCACTAACAGAAAAAAATGGATGTATTATTTAGTATAATTTGCCAACCTGGTAAATCTTCTTGAATTCAAATTAGATTGCTAATTTAATCGACATTTACTAAGAAGATATAGTATGCCACAGGTTGTGCAAAATTTTGAGGATCTGTTTTCTGGCACACTAGGGTGTTGAATCCAGAGCCTTTTGTGTGTGTGTGTGTGTGTGTGTGTGTGTGTGTGAAACAGACCTCCCTTGGTAGTTCAGGCTGGCCTTGAACTCATGTAGCCTCCTGAGTGCCGGGTTACAGGTGTGCACCACCACATGTGGCCCCAGTTCTAACGATATGACACTTTCATGAACCCTATAATACAATGTGAAGGCAAATATGGCATAAGGATTTACATGTAAAATTCAAAGAAAGAACAGAATTACCTCAAATAGGAACGTCGTGGGTGCCCAACTGGGCGGCATCTACACTGTGTGTCCTGACAGTCCATTCCGAAAGATCCAGTCAGCTGGTTCAACAAGTTCCTTCAGTAATAAGGAATCTGCAAGCATTCAGAATCCCATCTTCATTAAGACTGCTATTAGAAACTGTTTCTAAACATTAGTATTTTGGCATATAACACCTAACAAATACTATTGACTTATGCTAATATTTTTAAGTTTTTTCTTCAAAAATGCTAAAATTTATTAAAAAAATACTTTTCAATTGGAAAGCCAGTTGCTCAACAAAACTCCATACCTATTCATGATTCGATGAGCCATGTCAAACCACCAGTTTCTCCATTCATCAGGGTAAATTCTCTTATCCTTGTACAGTACAAGCCCCCATATTTTTCTCTTTCTTTTCACATGAGGTAAGAAGCAATCTTGTAACTCCAAAGTGCAAGCTCATTCAAATGGCTAAGTTTGAAAGCAGTATGATATGTGTACTAATAAAACAGTATATGTAAATTCCTTAATAAACATAATTAAGATTTAAAGGAAGAGATATTGTTTAGCTGGATGACAAGGTGACCAGACATTTGTCCATCCCACAGCCTCCCCAGCCAGCTCATAAAGTTCATATTTTGTTTGGAGATGCTGCCTTATCCTTCCTGTGAAATTACCCAGACATTTTACCACCCGTGACATCACATGGCAACATGACTACAAAAGGGATCCTAGATTTACGTGACCTGCTCTTCCAGACGGCAAAGTGCATTTTCCAAGTAAGTAACTGGTGGATATCTGGTAGCTGTGATTTATGACAAGAGATACATTACAGTTGAGTAAGATTCTGGACTCCAAAATTTTCTCAAACATGAAGCGAGGCATTATAAGCTAGCATACTGAACAATAATAAAAATCTGTAGAGTAGATAAGATAGGTAACAAAGGTATATAGATAGATATGTAGATATAGATATAGATACATATATATATTAAGAAAAAGGCTAATAAACATAAGAAGAAAATTTAAAGGAAAAGTGGAAACCATGATTGGATGGTTTCCTTCTGATGTCACAATTACTCTACCCAACAATAAATGTAGAAATTAGGAAAGAGGCAAGCAAAACTGTAAAAGAGAAGACCACTGTCCATGCCCCACCAGCAGCATAGAACATACCTGCTATCATGTTAACATTCCAACTGGAACCTTAAAAATGGTAAATGATATCGTTTGACCTTTAAACCAGACTTCCTTGCTAAGCATTCCTTGTTCTGAACATGTACTTTCAGTCTTTTGGTCAGGATAGTGTTAAGGGACAGAATCGTGGAGCCCTGGGACTTCATCTAACACTCATTTCATCTGCCACTCATTTTCTAGCCTCATTTACAGGCACCCCGGATTCCTTTAGTGTAATCTGATTAGGTCTCAATCCCTGTAAATTCTTAATCTTATCATTAACAGTCCCTTTTTTCTACCCTGTGTTATCCACATCTAGTTTTGTTTCACAACACCACTTTTCAGTTAAATGGACACTTCCTCTTGTTTCTCTTTTGACCCCTGGGGATGTAGCAGAAGGAAAGATCTTACCCTCGCCACCACTGTTCCGTCATGCGTTTTCTTTGGAGTCGCTTCCCTCTGGTTATATTGTTTGTTTTTTCTTTCCCCAGTTGCAAAGTATTAAGATTTAACATGAAATGTCCCACAGACACTCAGAATTCAGTGTTTCATGCTCGGTGTAGCAATGCTCAGAGGTAGGCCTAGAGAGGCAACTGGCTCCTGAGGGAAGTAACCTCAAGTTCACTGCTAAATGTACTGCTAAGAGGCGGGGCCAGGTTGGAGGACACATGTCACTGGAGGCGTCATCTGAAAGGGTGTACTCTTTGGTCAGGGACCTCGTCTCTCACTCTGGCTCTTTCCATCTCACCCTGCTTCCTGGCTTCCTGGTGACAGCAGCTTTCTCGCACCATGCTGATTCTGCCCCGGGGCCACTGGACAGTGGACTGGGACCTCTGAAACCATGGGCCAGAACAGACCTTTCCACCTTTACGCTGTGTTTGTCATTTTGTCCTGTGAAACCTCGTAACCATGAGACAAAATAGACTCTTACCTTTTAAGTTGTGTTTGGCGTTTTCCCCCAGCAAAACCAAAGTGGCTAATACGAGCACCTACATGTTCTCCTACCTTCTGCAGTGGTCTTAATGACTTTCTCGTAGCTTGTGATTTCACCTTTTCCTTCGGGTCTTCACTCCTCATTTCCTTTCACATCTCATATCCAAACATTTGAAGGTGCCAATGATTCTGCAATCAAAATGGCTTCAGTCTTCCTGTTCCTCACCTTCACCAGCATTATTCTAAGGTTAGCCACAACCCGTTCTCATCTAGATTTCTGCAGACCTCTTAACTGGTCTCTCTTCCTCAACTCTTGCTCTTCTATAGTCCATCTTTGACTCAACAGAATGTTCTAGCTAAAGATCAATCGACTTACGTTGTATAAACCCTCCAAAGCTTTCTCTTTAAACTCAAATACAAAATTTAGACTTACAAAAGTTGCTACCAAAGCCCGTGTAATCTAGGTTTTGAATCTTATCTCCCTCCCCAGGAAGACTCCACCAAGGAAATATGTGGAGACCAGATATCTACCACATCAACAGAGATTACCAGCATCACAAAGCACCAGACAAACCTAGGAGACCTTACAGTAGTTGCCATCCTGGAGATGGGATAGTAAGCCCGCCTGTCTACAGACGAAGGAAGTATTATTTAATGGCAAGATAATTTCTTAATCATTTGCCATCTAATGATATGTCCAGAGAAACCTAACAAGGCAAGATAGCAAGGAGAGGTTTAATAATTTTATAATAGGAGGAAAAACTAAGCATTAGAAAAACTAAAATTAGTTCATATTTTTATTCCAGTGAAGTGAGGCTTTATTAACTATTTACTCTTCTTGATCAGCTAGACTGATGAAGGATAGCACAATGCATAACAATGGGAATATAATTCTTATTCTGTAGGCCAGATCTATGGAAAAGATCAACCTTGTACTTACCTAGACTGTACAGGTAATAATTGTGACTGAGTGCTGATTTCTTAAGCTGGAAACCACCCTGCGAAAAGCTGCCAAGCATTATCCAGTTCTTTTCCCCACTACCCCACCTGTCAGGCAGAATGATTTCTTTTCTTAAAATCAGACAAGCAAAGCTATCAGGAAATGGATGAAAGAAAATTTCACACAGTTAAGTGATGAGGTTAGAAAGATTCAGGTTTGAACATAGAAAAAGGGAGAAACAGATCTAGGTAAGAAGAGAAAAGAAGGCATAGGAGGACCGTGGTGCCCTCCAGGGGGCCTGAGCTGGTTTCATGAATGGTTTCCATCCTTCACAAATCCAGAACTGTACCCAGCCATGTGTCCTGACATGGAACATGCACCATTCATCCCCAACAAAACTTTATTTGTGACTATCACAAACACTGTTTTACTTATTAAAGTCTCTTTTATAAATATAGTCTGCAACCTAGAAGTACACTATGCTAAATAAAATAAACTAGACATCAGAAGGAAAAATTAATGCAGGCCTCACATCTGTAATCTGGGGGAAAAAGTCAAATACGCAGAAACAAAGACAAGAATCATGCTTATG
The DNA here is from genome assembly GCA_004027595.1 of Dinomys branickii. Lineage (NCBI taxonomy): Eukaryota > Metazoa > Chordata > Mammalia > Rodentia > Dinomyidae > Dinomys > Dinomys branickii. Next base: position 43,598 of record PVLD010011329.1, read on the forward strand.
GGGGAGGGGAGGAAATGCAGAGAAATAGGCCAAAAAGGAGAAACTTACAGTTACATAAATGAATAATTCTAGAGCTCTAAACACAGCATGGGAATTGTAGCTAATATTGCATTGCATAATGAAAACTTGGTAAGAGGGTAGATTTTAGCAGCATAAACACAAAGGTAGCTATGGCAGGTTAAAACAGATTGATTTGTTTGACTCAAGTAATGATTTCACTATATACATAACAGTTAATAGGATCTCATCTCACTGGAATAAAAATAAGGAATAATATTGGTTTCTTCAATAAGTACATCTTATTATAAAACTTTTGGGGTGTGTGTGTGTGTGTGTTGGGGTTAAGGGAACAGCATGCAGAGGGCTTGCCCAGCCTGCACTAGGACCTGGATTTGATCCTGAACACTGCAAAGCATCACGTTCACCTTAACATGCAAAATATCTTAAATATGTACAACAAAAATGACTTTATTTTTTACTTCATAAAAATTCTTCTCAGTTGAAACAAAATATTTGATAAATATTTTCATACTGAGGAATCAGACAAAACCTTTAAAACTAAATAAATAGACCTAGTTTTAAATATATCAGTATTAAAGGATGATGACAGCCATCTGAATAATCTCAAAAACGCAACTCTGCGAAAGGAGGTCCATGAGGAAACAAGGCAGTGGAAGCAGGAGGGGAGGTGCAGGCCCACAGTCCCAGCGCGCCCCAGGCTAGGCAGGAGGATCGTGGCAAGCGCAAGGCCAGCCGTGGCTACACATTGAGTTCAAGGTCTGAACTAAGCAGCAAAACCCTGTCAACAGAGAGATTAAAAAAAGATAAGCAGCTGCCTGCTGGGGTAGGACATGCTGCTCATCTGTGCATGTGGGAGGCTGAGGCAGTAGGATTGCTCTGAGCTAGAGGCCAGCCAGAACTACATACTGAGACCTTGTGCCCCTGCCAAAAAAAACTCTAGAAAATTAGTCCCTGTTTCTGCATAGGCAGAATCAATATTGTCAAAGTGGCCGTACTTCTAAAACTGACATACATGTTTAATGCAATCTCAATCAAAATACCCACAGAATTTCTCACAGCCCTAGAAAAACCAATCCTAAAATTAATACAGAAACAAAAGGGAAGAAAAGAAACAAAAGGGAGCAGAATAGAATAGTCAGTCCTGGACAACAAGAGCAAAGCAGGAGGCATTGCAAACCCAGGCTTCAAATTATGTAACAAAGCTACTGTGACAGAAACAACATGGTACTGACCGAAAAGCAGACGTGGATCGATCAGTGAAACAGGCTAGAAGTTAAATAAACAATCCCAGGTACCTTCCAACTCTTTAATCACTGACAAACCTCTCAAAACATATACTGGAGAAGAGACAGCTTCTTTAGGAACTTGTGCTGAGAAAACTGACTATGCACATGCAGGGGACTGACTTTAGACCCATATTTTTCACTATATACTAATGTAAAATCAAAATGGATCAAAGATCTAAATGTTAAAACAGAAACACTTAACCTGTTAGAAGCCAAATAAAATACTTCACTTCATCTCTTGGTCCCTTCTCATATGCAAAAGATCTATCTTGCTGCTTCCTAGTATCTAACTTTTATTTTGCTCTTAATTTATATTTTGGATTTCTCAGAAGCCCTATGATATTTAAATTTGCATGTCTGATTTATCTCAGTTAACACTGTGGTCTCCAGGTGCATCCATTGTCCTTCTTTATGGCAGGCAGTGCTCCATGGTGTATAAATAGCACATTTTCTTTATTCATTATTCATCTGTCAGTGGACATATAGGCAGCTTTCATATGTAGCTATTGTGAATTGTTCAGCTGTAAACGTGGAAACATACATATGACTGTAATGTGATGTCTTTAATGCTTTGGGGAAGGTACTTAAGGGGAAATAGCTGGATAGAATGGAATTTATTGTTTTAGTTTTCTGAGGAATCTCCGTGCTGATTCCCATAGTGGTCGTACTAGTATAAATTATTTTTCTTTCTAGTTTAAACCCTTACCAGCAATATAGAAGTGTTCCTCTCTCTCCCACCATACCCAGCACCTCAACAGCATTTTCATTATCTGATTTCTTGATGATAACCATTCTTTCTGGGAGAAGCTTTCATTTTTCCACCCTGTATGGTTTTTAGTTTTATCTTAATTATTTGGGATAAATTACTTAACAAATTAAACTATCTGTTAATAGGTATATTAACAGAAAAAAATTCCTTAAGGAAAGTAGTTATAACATTTTAAAGAAATGAATCAAAATTGGACTCAAACTCACAGTGACCTCATGCCTCAGCCTTGAAAGTGTTGGGGGTATAGGTGCGCACCACCACACCCAGCTAAATCCTTTTGAAGATTTAGGTTTAAATATTTTAAGAAGACCTCATCTGATGCCTTTTAATATTGAATATGATATGCAATGTTTCTTTAAGTCATATGTGGTCAGTTTGTGTGGTAAGGAGATTTCAGATCAACGTTTTAAATCAGAAAATCACACAAAACCATAAATGTAAATTCTTTGAATGTAGGCATATAGATTTGAAAGAATGCATATATTAAAGTAATTCTGAGCTTGGCACGGTGGGGGCACACTTGTAATCCCAGCACTCGGGAGGCTGAGGCTGGAGGACTGCTTTGAGTTCGAGGCCTACCTGGGCTACAAAGTGAGTTGAAGGCCAGCCTGAACTTCATAGTGAAAGCCTATCTTAAAAAAACAAAAATCCTAAGTAAATAAATGAAAGCAATTCTGTGAAAAGCAATTTCCCAGGTGTCTCGGAACCTCTTGAAGTGGGTGCCTGCCTCTTGAGGAAAGAGTGTATTACTCTGTGCTTTAAGAAAAAGAGGCAAATACATGAAGGAAAAAGACATCAGTGGCTTCTGTGATACAGATGACACTGATTCAGGATGGATGTAGCTGGTGGGTAGAGGACATGAACCAAAGAGAAAACAGATGAGGGGTAAAGGCAGGAGGGACAGTTGGCCTGGGCATATGATTGAGAAAACCAGGGCCCCTACAGTGGGATGAGCATGGGCAAGAAGAGATTGTCAAAACTAAGGCCAGCGGTGGCGGCGTGCAACTGTAATCCCAGCTCTCAGGAGGCTGAGGCAGGGGGATGGGATCACTTGCAAGTCGAGGCCAGCCTGGATTACATAGTGAAACCCTGTCTCCCTTGTTTAAAAGAAGACAGACTGAGCACAGGAAGCTACATGCATTTCTCTGACAGGAAGAAGAGAAGCATGTGGAGAGACCACAGAAGGTAGGCCCAGATATTTTATAGCAACTTGAGAGCAGTGAGGACAACTGGAACAGAAAGCCCTAAAGGAAGTGTATGAGAAACTAAAGGAAATACACCCTAAATCAGAGAAAGAGCTGTGCCAGGTGTATGATAGCTTGTGTCTGTATACATGGATGAGTGTACTATGTATGTGTACATGTATGTATGTATGCATGTACTTACGGTATGTATGTATGCATGTAGGTTTTGAGGCAGGGTCTTACTGTTTTTCAGACTGGCCTTAAACTTTGGGACCTTTTCCCTTAAGCTCCCAAGTAATTGGGACACAGGCTAGTGCCATGCTATGCAGTTAGCATTACTATTATTATTGTTGTTACTAGTATTATTTTTGGTACTGGGAATCAAGTTCAGGAGCTGGAGACCACCAGACAGGCTCTGTGCCACTGAGCTCTATCCCTGGCTGTCTAGAGTCATTTTGACTGAAAAGTGTTGAGTGTATATTTTTAGTGAAGTCAGCATAAGAGCAGAGTGCTGGGGATGTGGCTCAGTGCCACCTTATTTGCATAGCATTTACAGCACCCTAGCTTTAATACCCAGCACTGCAAAACAAAAACAAAGGTGAGCGTGATTACAAACCCAGAGAGAATGTTGGAGAGTCCAAGATAAGTTAAACTTTTCAGATAATAAGGATTTTTTTCATGGAACAGAAACAGTTTCACTTATTGAGTTGTTTACTTAGTACAACAGAAGAAAAACAGCCTTTCTTCAGATTAGAAAATAGTACTCAAAACAAATGTAGGTATAGGCTAATTGTGAGTTCATTTTCACACATACTCACTTCAGGAATATGAAAACAGACATTGCAATGATATGCAGTTGTTTTATATTTGGATTATGCAAAGTCCTGGGAAAATCCCTGTCTAAATGAGAGCAGTCCAAGTGGTTGCTGCTTATACATAAATTTTATGCTGCCTAGCATTGTTACTGAAATTACAGCAATGGGCCTTTCTGAATTAAAACATGAAATGGTTGCTCTGAGATATCAGTGGCAGATGTTATGCCCTCAAGGTGCCTTAACAAACCACTGTAGCAGCAGTGGAGAAAAACATCCCACAAATGGAAGAGCAAGACTGAGACCCCTCAGTGTACTGCCGCAGTGAATAGCGGGCACCGTGCATTTCTGTCAGAGGACAGACTTCCCAACAAATGAGCTGTAAGGGTTCCCGAGTAGCATACATACAAAGCGCCTTCAAGTGGATTTGGGGTTCCATGTTAAGAGCAAATTAATCATTTTTAAAAGTAAGTATTAAGAGACAAACCTTTGGCTCTCTATTAGAAAGTGGTCTCTTTAGTAAAAACAACGGCAAAGATGAAAGAAAGGAAAATTAAATAATCAATCTGACAGGAAAAATAAGAATTGATTCATGAAAAAGACACAACTATGGAAGAGAAATTCCAGTAAAGATACTATAATATATAAGTTACTGGCCATGGTGGTGCATGCCTGAAATCCCAGAACTCAGGAGGCTGAGGCAGGGGGATCATTGTGAGTTTAAAACCAGCCTGGGCTACAAAGTGAGCTCAAGTCCAGCCTGAGCTGCTTAGCAAGACTCTGTCTCAAAAAGACAAAACTAATTAAGGTAAGGAATCCAAATTATAAATCCTAGAAGTCTGTAAGACAAATAAATGTCTCGTTTCCCTAAATACAAAATTCCAGATGAGTTAGTTTAGACATACATACACACAAATACATACACACAAAATGCTGGTCTTCAAATTTATCAAAATCCAAATAATAAAAGTCATGAAATAAATGATGACACGGAGGAAGCCAAAATATTTCATCATATCTGAATGAAAATTAGCACAATTCTTTAAGAAATCAAGCTCTGCTAAACTGAAGTTTGCACAATAAGCTCCTGAATGAGCTGTTTAGACTAGAACAATGATTGTGTCAGGTATAAGTTTATCATAATAATAAAATACACAACTGCAAAACTGACAACCACAAGAAAACCTGGAATCAGTCTCAGTTGCGTCAGGAGTAGAATGGGTAAATAAAAGTGTATGCCTAGTTTAAAATGTGCAGTGCGGTGGAACCTCACAGAGTACATCCACATGCTACAAATTCGGTAAACCTGGGCTATACAAGGGCGTATGTCCAACCAGAACAAAAAGGAAATCTTGAAGGAATACACAGAGTATAACATTTCTATAAATTTTGAAACATGCAAAATATAAACTGCACCACTTAGAGGTGGAAACACAGAGGGAAAATGACTGATACGCAACAAACCACAAGTTCTGAGCAGAGATGAAAGTGAAAAACAGGAGACACCTCCTGGACCTGGGAGGGAGGCAGTATTTTTTACCACACACAGACAACAGGTACTGTCTGTCGTGTTTTTCTTTAAAACGCATCTACATTTGTGGGTATTTTTGCCTTTATTAATGGGAAAGAGGGAGACAGACTGTGGAAATGAGAAAGGTAGCTCGGGGTAGGGGAGACAGGAGGGCTGGGAGCAGAGGAAGTAACACAAAGGATCAAGAAGAAATATGTACATGTACCGGTTCCCCGTAATGAATGCATTTACTGTATGTTGCAACGATATACTAATGAAAAGCACTGTGTGTAGTAAAGCCAGCATCAGTGTAGGTGAGCACTACATAGCCCTGGTAAGTCATTTAATAAATGGCTGAGGCAATGTGCTCTTGTCTGCTGCTGGGCTGTGCAGATGCTGCGACCCAGATGTTGGCTTCCTGGCTGGACAGAACAAGGCTGAGGCAGAGACGGTTGACTGGATGGGGTAGGATTCCAGTATACTGAGCAGATGCTTTCAACTACTTCAGCAGGCAGAGGGCAGGTAAAGGTTAAAAAGACCAGGACCACCAGAGCCTGCAGCCAGTGTGGCGGGACCCTGCTGAGAGCCCTGAAAGGCTGTGCACTAGGTCTTTCCAGGAGGCAGCAATGGGTACAGGTGCTTCACAGCTATATCCTCCTCTGCCAAAACCTTGTCCAGCTACAGTAGAGAAATGCTATAGCTTATATCTGGATAGACCCCCAATGCCTCAGTGTTCATAGGTGGGGCTCTTTGGAGCTGGCTGGATCTAGGGCATGTGGTAATGGGGTTAAGTATGTGTGATTTTAAATTAGTCCACTGACTAGAATTAGTGTAGCCCTGGGTAGCACCACTCTATAGGCTGATTCCTGGATGGGATAAAAGGGAAAGGCAGGCTGCTGTTTGCTCCTTGTTGCTGGCCGCCCACTACCTTCTGCTGGCCCTGCCACAGCCTGTTTCTCCTCTGCAATGCCCCTCTGCCACGCGGCCCTTTCTTGGAGCCAGTTGACTATGAACTGAAACCTCTACAAACTGAGCAGAAGTATAAACCTTTCCTCCTTTAACTTTAGGTGTTGGATATTTTGTTTCAGCAATGAGAAAAGTAAGGCAGGACACTAAAAGAAATACTTGTACCTTTTCACTCACCAGTTACATATTTAAAAACTTATTTTCTACTGACTTCATAAGGAACTACTATAGCATCTACTCTAGGACATATGCAAGACCAAAATTTGAACTTCATGTAACCCCAGCCACCTGCTGTGCCCAGCACTGTGCTTGGCTTCTGGCAGGGCCCAGAGTTTCTACCCTAGCTGCCATAGAGAAAGGAACACATGGGGTGAAAGCAGGGCCAGGCATAGCTGGCACTGTGATGGTTCAACACTGTTGGTTTCATTTGCCCTCAGAGGCACTATGCCCAGGACAACCGACTTAGATGACCAGGGAACAATGAGGGGAAAAGCCAGCCGTGATTTCAAGCTCCATCAGGCACTGAGCAATGCTGAGGCCTCGTCAGGCACAAATACTGCTCAGAGGAGTGAGGGAATCTCTTGTTCGAAGGTGCAGGACGGATGACCAGATATAAGCATGTAAAGTGCATCTGAACACCTACTTTGAAGATATGCAATCTATGCAATACAACGACCATTGTTGATTTCCTATCGTCCTGTTTTGAAATTCTATATAATTTTTAATGTTTTTTTTCTTATTTTCTATTCTCTTTAAAATAAATAAATAAGTAAAATTGTCATAGAAAGGAGCAAGACAGAAGCTAGGATTTGTGGTGGCGGTTTCCTCTCTCATTGAACTGGTGAGGGTGAGGAGGGCCCAAAGTCTGGAACCCTTAGCTCCTGGGATGGGTGATCCGTGCCAGACAAGACAGGTTTATGACAAGACCACAGTGACCGAGATCCTGGAAGTTTCCCTTGCCCTGCCCCAGTACTTTAGTGATGACCCAGAAGGGCTTCTCTTTCCCCTGGTACATCCTGGCATGTGAGTGTGACACAGGTGCTCTTACGTGGACCCCTAGCGAGGCCCATTCCACACAGTGAGACCGCAGCCTAGAGCGCGGTCTCCACAAACTGACAGGCAACTCACCCCACACCACCCAAGCTTGTCTTGTGTCTCTTTCTTTTACTCCATACTTGCCGTGCGTAGTGCTCACATTCACCATAGGAAATGTGCCCCCGTTCCTAAGATATCTTAGTTCCCCTCCACCCCCGAGCTCTTTAACCCTTCCTCCTCCCCGCGTTCACAGGAGCTTTGTCTCCATTTTTTCCTTCCATTCTTTGCTTTTTATGTCTCTTTTCCCTTCCTTTCCTTTCCCCTCCACCCTCCTCTGTTCCCTTTCCCATTTAAACGTGTTCTTTCTCCTCAGTTATCTGTCCTCCATTTTGCTCCTTGTTTGTTCAGGGTTTGCGTGACATCATTTACTCAATCAAACAAATGTCTGTAAAAGGCTGATGTCAGTAAGTCAACAAGTGAGATAAAGTAGAGCAGTTCACTGACCAACACACAACACCAAAGCTCAGTGAAGATAAAAGAGGCTAAGGTGAAAATCTCATTTGAGTTAAAGAAATTGAACCCATAGTTGAACAAATTCCTTAGAGAGCTACTTTGAGTAAAGACTGTAAGAGTGATTGGATTGACTCACTAATTTTATATATGTGAGAATGTAGACTTATGACATAGGAAAGCAGTTTTCAGACATTGGGCAATAGAGGTTACAGGAATGCAAGAGGAGAAACACCAAAACGAACCACACCGTGGCCCAGTGCTTGTGGCCTGGAGATTCCTGTCCGCACAGGGAGGAGGAGACCTACCTGCCTTCCTGAAGTGGAGAAAAGGGTTTTCTGTCTGGAGGAAGGTCGGGCCTGCAGAGGAGCGAGGACTGGCTGAGGCAAGCTCCTCAGGGAGCGCTCCCCAGGGAGCCACAGGAAGGCTGCAGCTGATCACAGATGAGTTAATGCAGGTGAGGAAAGTCCCCAGCGTCTAAGGAAGAAGCTCCTGAAGGAGCAAAGGGAGCAGTACCTGTAGCTTAACACAGGGCTGTTAGCGCTTCTGCCCCTCAGGCGGAGTGTGAGCCCTCAGACTACAAGGGTATCTGGGAGTGTTGCTAAGTTACGAGATAAGAGAGACCAATTGGGAAAAACAGGAGGACTTTAGTTTTAGAAGTGCATCAGCTCAGCTGATAACCCAAAATGGCCGAGCAAAGGACAAAGGACAAGCTCCAGCTTCTATTCATTTGGTCAAGGGGTTGGTCTTGGGCAGGCAGAAGGAGAGTAAAGGCAATTGGTCAGGCCATGACACTTTTGTGTCTTGATGGGCCTCCTTGGACAAAACAGGACATAAGAACAGGAGGTTGTAAAATTTCACTTACAGGTACCAAAGGTACTGCCTCATTCCCCTCTCCTTTGATGCTTTCTATAAATGAGTTTTAATACAGAGCAGCATTGTCATTATCAGGATAAAATAAAGACTTTCTCCAGTCTTTCTCTTAACAAGGGCCCCTTGGCTTTGAAGTGGGAGTTTCTGTTCAGGCTTTTGTGTTGTTTTCCTTCCTGAAATGGAAGCCACACAGTCAGTCCTTCTTTCAATCTTGCTAACACCGAGTACAAAAAGAGAAAAAGATTCAAAGTCTCCCTTGTGCTGTGGGGACTCAAGCCGATGTGCCTTCTTCATTCACCCTCTCTTCTGAGCTTGTTGGAGTCCTCACATCTTTACTTTTGGTGGGTCCTCTAGATTCCCTGTGCAAATGAGTGGGTAAGACAGCTTGTTGAGAACTTACTCCGTTCCACCCAGGGCCTATGTCAACACAAACCTTCTGAGTATGCAGCAGCCCTCAGAACACTGCAAAGGAGGAGGGCACTGACGGATTCCTATAAGTAATCTCTTAGCAACTCTGAAAATCTAGGTGTAGTTTGTTTCTAGGACACCCTCACCTAAGTGAAGTTAACCACCTTACTGTTCCCTCCTCAACGTTCTCTTGGAAGAAAGAAATTAATGTTTAAGCTGTTTGCAAGGTTCTTAGACATACATATGGAGCATTTTTGGAAATTAAATTTAACTCTTGGCAATTTTCTTTTTTATAAGTTTGAGAACTCAGAATTGCCCATCTTAGCAAGTATATAACCAAAATATCTTGAACATGTATTTCTTCCTTGTAAGTACTATGCTTGCCAAACCCTATAGGTTTTATCATCTGAACCACTATCATACTGATAAAATTTACCTGTATATTCCTATAATACTCTGTTAATTATTGAGAAATAAGTGCTCACTTTGACAGCACATATACTAAAATTGGAGTGATACAGAGAACATGAGTGTGGCCCCTGCATGAGGATGGCTCACAAATTAGCTAAACATTCCATATTTTCCAGGAAGAAGGCTGCTGTGTAGATTCTGGGTTCTAATAAATGTGGGAGCTGTGAAAAAATTATTGAGAAATAATTATAGTAACATTGAGGAGTGAAACTTAGATACAATCTACATTTTCATTGTCAGTAACAAGGAATTTCTAAGCCCCTGGATTTGCACATGCACATAACTCACTTTACTCAATACTATTATTCCGTGGGACCTGTTTGTTCTACGAATTGTGACTACGTGATGGTATATTTTTGTCAGCCATTGATTTAAATAATTTTTTACTTTCTTCAATGTCTTATATGGTATCCTTTGCCTGGTGTGTCACTCTTGGAATAAGACTGAGAAGGGCAGATACTGACCTTCACTTATTGTCATGTGCAAGCTAGAAGAGAAGGCCCAAATTCTGTACAAGTGTTCCAAAGGGAAAGGTATTCTTGGAGTCAGACTATGATGGGACTCCATCCGGTTCTGGAAGATGGGACCTGCTGAAGGAAGAGGGTTTGTGCGGAAGGGTGGAGGTTGGAGAGGATTCTAGGCTAACACTGGGCTCAGATGAGAAACACCAGGGAGGTTATGCAGAGTCTGCCTCAACACATGGTCTTAGTCACCTTCAGACACAGTGTTGGATACTCACAACTTAAAAGAGGGGAGATTGATTTTGGCTCATGTTCTCAATTTATAGTCACCTGGCTTCAAGTCAGGACAGTGTGGTGGAGGGGCGTGGAAAAGGAACAGTTGCTCACATTACGGAGGCCAGGCAGTGGAGAAAAGAGAGGAGCAGGAAGATGATACGCTACCAGGTCGTGTCTTCAGCAACCTGTCTGCCTTAGGCAGGCCTCACCTCACAGCGACACAGCTGGAGTGCTCTATCCACCTTCTAAAACACCCACCTTGGAGCACATGAGGCTCTTGAGGGGCAGCTAGATCTAAACCCTTGCATCCTTGTCTCTGAATCTCCATCCCCTGTGTGCTTTCTCCCATAGCTGACACAGTGAAAAGAGCATGTATTCTGAACAGACTAATCAAAGAGATTGCTTCTGTTTAAATGCAATAAATACAAATGACGTACTTAACATCACTGACACTTTAAAAATGATATAATGATTGAAATGATGTACCGTGGTTTTTCCCACATGTGACATCACCAGAATTGAAGCTTTCTCTGTTAGAGTTCCCAAGACTTCTTAGTTATGTTTCTGACTTTCCCTGATCATTTTGGCCCATAGAAAATGAAGCATGTAAGATGGAACCAGGGTAAGTGAGAGAGGAAACTACAAGAGGGAATGATGGGCAATATTAAGAAAACTCGCTGCACTATCTTCACCTCCAGGAGACACCCAACAGCTCTGGAGTCTTCCAGGGCGTATCGTGAAGTAACAGTGATAGGGTGAAGAAGAGATTGAAATGTCATCCACCCAGAAACACAGAAGCATAAAGTTTCCATCAGAGGAAGTCGAAGGCCTCTTCTCCTTTCCAGGGTTCCTTACAAAGTCCTATAACCCCATCATGAGCTTTTACATCCACCTCTCAAAGAGGTGAAGATTTGAGCTGCCCCTCAGGGAGGACACCCTAAATTGCTACTAATGTGAGGCATGTTTGGATAACTGGGGCTATGTGCACACTGGCTCAGGTTTTCATCAGAGGCATATGAAGACTGGGTGTTGTGTGCACTGTGGTAGAAAGCAAAGAGTGAACTCAAACAAGAACTTACAGAGCGGCTAAGATGAGATGGCAGCAGAGTGGAGTGTCTTGATTACCTGATGCCTAGAATTAGGTGAGGAAAGGTTTGTCTAGCTCGCAGTTTGTGGAGGTTTCAGTCCATACTCAGCTGGTTCCAAGGCAGAGTGGCACATGGCAGAGGGCAACAGTTCATGGTGGTGGAAGATAGCTAAAAAAAAGCCAGAACAAAAGGGAGGAGTGGCAGAAAGCAAGCAGCCTCTTTCTCTCCCTTACACGTGCAAACTATCCGCCCCAGGGTGGGTGTAGCTCTCACACTCATAATCCCAGCATTAGGTCATGGATCAGTCAGAACCTCTAAAAGCCCACCCCATGACTGCATGAGACATAAACCATAACATTGAGCTTTGTTTCTTTTCACTGTTTTTCTTTCTCTTACTTCGTTTTTTATTTTAAAGAGAAAAGAACAAAAACAAAATAACACAAAAACTATAAAAATAATACAGAATTTCACAATATGATAGGAAATCAACAATGGTTGTTGTATTACTTGCTATGTTCATAGTAGTTGCTCAGTTACCACATATGGATATGCAAGATTGATCAAACAATTAAACATCAACTTTTCCTTTCAACAAACCAATAGAAATCAGTAGTACAATTATCTTAGCTGTTGTGTGTATATGTACATATGTATTTTTTCCCTTCCTTCTTTCTTTCCTTTCTCCTTTCCCTCATCCAAGTTGTTCTTTCCTATTGAGCAGTTTCTTTCCCTTTCACAATGTCTGTTGTCTCTTTCAGCTTTATTTACTCTTTCAGGTTCTTACACTAGGAAGGCAATACAGCATTTACACATATGGGTCTGATTTATTTCACTCATGATTATGGTCTCTAGTTGCATCCATTTACCTATAAAAGCCTCGAGTTTATCTTTCTTTATAGCTGAGTAACACTCCATTGTATAAAAATACCACATTTTCATCCATTCCACAGCTGATGGGCATTTGGATTTTTTCCAAGATTTAAGTATTATAAATTGTGCTGCTATGAACATGGGTGCACATATATCACTGTGGTATGATATTTTCAGTTCTTCTGGGAAAATACCAAGAAGGGGGATAGCTGGGGTAAGTGGGACCTCTAATCCTAATTTTTTGAGGAATCTCCAGACTGATTTGCAAAGTGGTGGCACCAGTCTAGATTGCCAGCAGCAGTGAAGAAGTGTTCCTTTTACCCCACAGTCCCTCCAGAATTTGTTACTGATTTCATGATGATGGTCATTCTTACTGGGGTGAAATGAAATTTCAGTGTTGTTTACATTTGTGTCTCTCAAATGGCAAATGATGTTGAACAATTTTGCATGTACTTATTTGCCATTAGTTTTTCTTCATCTGAGAAGTGTGTATTCATCTCAGATGCCCAATTATGGATTGAGTCTTTGAATTGGGGGATGTGATTTTTTTCAATTCTCTATATGTTATAGATAAAAGGTCCTTTGTCTGAGAGACAGTTAGCTAAACTGTTTTCCCACTCTGCAGGTTGTCTTTTCACTCTTTTGGTGATTTCTTTTGATGTGCAAAAGCTTTCTGATAGGATGAGATCCCAGTTATTCATTCTTTGCGGTGTTTCCCATGGAGTTTGGGTTTTGTTCGTGAAGGCTGTGCCTATTTCAATGTCTTCAAGATTTTGACCTACTTTCTGTTCCAGTAGATTAGTGTTTCTGTTTTAAAATTTAAATTTTAGATCCATTTTGACTTTACTTTAGTGCATGGTGATAGATATGGGTCTAGTTTTATTCTTCAGCATGTGGAAAGCCAATTTTTCCAGCACCATTTATTAAGAGGCTATCTTTCTTCAAGTGAACATGTTTGGCCACTTTGTGAAAGATAAGATGGCTGAGTGTATTTGTAGCTATGTCTGCATTTTCTAATCTGTTCCAGTGGTCTTCAGGTCTATTTTTTGCCAGTACCATGCTGACTTTATCACAGTAGCTTTGTAGTATAATTTCAAGCCAAGGGATTGTGATGCCTCCTGACTTCTCTTTGTTGCCCAGGATTGCCTTTGCTATTCTAGGTCTCTTCAGGTTCCAGATGAATTTTTGGAGTGTTTTCTCTAGTTCTGTGATGTATACTCAGGGTATTTTGATGGGATTGCATTAAATCTGTACAACAATTTTGGAAGTATGGCCATTTTCATTATGCTGGTTCTTGCTATTCATAAGCAAGGGATAGGGATATCTTCCAATTTTCTAGTATGTGCTCCAAGCTCCTTTTTCAATATATAAAGTGTAATTTTATATATATATATATATATATATATATATATATATTGTAATTTCCAATATATAAATCTTTTACTTTCTTTGTTAGATTGATTCCTAAGTATTTCATTTTTAGGATGCTATTGTGAAGTGTGTGATTTCCCTACTTTGTCTCTCAATGTTTGTTTTTGTGTACAAGAATGCTATTGATTGTTGAGTATTGGCTTTGTATTTATGCACACAACTGAATTTGAGAGTCTAAATTAAGAAACTAAGAGTCTTTTGGTGGAGTTTTTGGGGTCTTCTATGTGGAGTATCATGTCATCTGCAAATAACAATAATTTCACTTCTTCCTTCCCTATCATTTTTCCTTTTATTTCTTTCTCTTGTGTAATTGGTATGGCTAGTGTTTCCAGAACTATGTTGAAAAGAAGCAGCAATAATGAGCAATCCTTGTCTTGTTCCTGATTTTAGAGAGAAAGTTTTGTTTTGTCCATTTAGTGTGATGTTGGCTGTTGGTTTGTCATAGATGGCTTTTATCAGACTGAGGTAAAGATCATCCATTCCAATTTTCTGTAGGACTTTTATCAGGAAAGAATGCTAGACTTTAGCAAAAGCTTTTTCAACATCTATTAAGATGATCATGTGAATTTTGTCTCTGGCTCTGTTGATATGGTGTATTACATTTATTGATTTGCATGTGTTGAACCATCCCTGCATTCTTGCCATAAATCACACCTGGTCATGATATAGTCTCCGTGATGATTTGTTGAATTCTGTTTGTTAGTATCTTATTGAGAATTTTCCCATGTATATTCATTGGGGAGATTAACCTATAGTTCTTTTTTTTTGGTTGTATCTTTCTCTGGTTTTGGTATCAGGATAGTACTTGCTTCTGGGAAAGAGTTAGAGAGAATTGCTTCTTTTTTTATTTCATTAAAGAGTTTGAAGAGTATTGCCATTAGATTTTCTCTAAACTTCATGTAGAATTCAGCAGTGAATCCATCAGGAACTGGGTTTTTCTTTGTTGGTAATTTTTTCATTACATTTTCAATCTCATTAACTGATATTGGCTTATTGAGAATTTGTATATCTTCTTGATCCATCTTTGGTAATTCATAAGTATCTAGGAATCTGTCCATATCTTCTGTGTTTTCCATCCTATGAGACTAAAGATTTTCCAAGTATTTATTGATGATCTTCTGAATTTCCACAGGATCTGTAGTGACTTGTCTTAATTACTTTTCTCTCATTGCTGAGACAAAATATCTGACACCCAAAATTAAGGAAGAAAAGGTTTATTTAGCTTGCAGTTTGTGGATGTTTCAGTCCATACTTGGCTGGCTCCCCAGCAGAGTGGCACATGACAGAGGGCAAATGTTCATGGTGGTGGAACATAGCAAAGCAACAAGTGCAAAAGGGAGGAGTGGCAGCCAGCAGCCTCTCCATTTCCCTTACATATACAAACTATCCACCCCAGCGCAGTGGAAATTTTAAACGTTTGTCTAAGCCTAAAGCAGTAGGGGATAATGGAAAGCATTAATGAGATCTGGGTTCAAATTCTGACTCTGTCACTCAGCAGTGTGGTAACTCAACGCAAGATAAAGTAACTGAGGCTCAGGTTACCTGATCTATGTATTTTTCAGAGGGAAAAGTGCAGTGGGTGTTTGGCAAATGCTTAACAGACATTCTGAGAATTGAAAATGCAAAACAATTTGGTTGTTATATTTGCTCAGGATATTCCACTGTGACTCTGCTAAATTTCTTGCTAGCTGTATAATAGCCATCCCTAAACTTCCAAGAGACTGGACCATCCACCCACTGGCTCCGTACGTGTCTTGAAACAGTGGTACATTGTCTATTACAGAGTCTGCTGCTGGCAAGGTGGAGGCAGGTTGCTGAGAACTGTTCAGTTACCTGCTGAATGAATAGGTCTCCAGTCACACAAATGGGTGAGAAAAAATTGGGGGATTGGAAAGCCAAATGTCAGCCTTTATTTTCATGGGCATCTGCAGCTTTGGAGCTTATTCAGAAGATGCTGATTATGCAGCAAAAAGGCCCTATGTGAGTCTTCCCATTCCTCCACTCTCACATGCTGAGATATGGTAGAAATGAGCTTATTATTGATTATATGTAAATTACGGTATTCTTGTCATAATCCCAAGCATTAAGCATATCATCTAAGATCATCACTGTGATCTTCATACCTTTCAAGGGTGAGATGACCTGAACCTTCACATATGCTTCTTTTTTAAGGAGTGATTTATCTCTCAGAATATCTGGCTTTGCCTCCATTAAATCAAAATTCTGGGTTTTTGTTTATTATTATTACATTTTAGCTTATTTAGACAGCATCTCATTATGTAGTTCAGGCTGGCCTTATACTCACTATAAAGACTTGGCTGGCCTTAAACTCCCAGCAATCCTCCTGCCTCAGCCTCTTGAGTTCTGGGATTGCAGACATGTGCCACTATATCCCATATTCCAATGCAGTTTCTCTTCCATGCAGTAAACTTACCCTCCATTTCCATTTGCTTACATAGTCCTCTCTGAAAAGTAAGTCATGAGTGCTACCTTCACTGGGATTGTATATATTGCTTATAACGTATTTCTATGCTTTTAAAAATTATGAGTTATCACCATCAGAGGATAGAATAAGTAGAACTCTTGAAAACACTGGTATAGACAAAGATTTTATGAACAAAGCTCTGATTACACAGGAAATACCAGAGTTTTTTTTTTTTTTTCTGGTTCTTTTGAAACAGGGTCTCACTCTGCAGTTCAGGCTGGTCTTGAACTCACTTTGTGGCCCAGGCTAACCTCAAACTCACAATGATCCTCCTGCCTCAGCCCCTGGAGTGTTGGGATTACAGGTGTGCACCATCATACCCAGTCAGAATTTTATCTTATTAAAAAGCTTTTGCATAGCAAAAGAAACCACCAAAAGAATGAAGAGACAACTGACAAGAGTGAGGAAAATGTTTGCAAGCTGTTCCTCAGAAAGAGGACTAATATGTAGAACATACAAAGAACTAAAAAAAATCAGACCTTCCAAATTTTAGAACCAGTCCAAAAATGGGCATCTGAACTGAATAGACCATTTCAAATGAAGTAGAAATGGCAAATAAATATATGAAAAAAGGGCTGGCCATAGTGGTGCATGCCTGTAATCCCAGCACTCAGGAGTCTGAGGTAGGAGGATCATTGTGAGTTTGAGACCAGCCTGGGCTATAAAGTGAGCTCGAGGCCAGTCTGAACTGCACAGTGAGACTCTGTCTCAAAAAGACCAAAAAACAGGAAGGAAGGAAGGAAGGGAGGGAGGGAGGGAGGAAGTTCAACATCACTGGTCATTCAAGAGATGCAAATTTGAAAAATGCTGAGATGTCATCTCACTCTGGAAAGAGCGGCTACTGTTAAGAAATCAGCCTATAAGAAATGATAGAGGGGCTGTGGGGAAAAGGAAACCATGCTTCACTGTTGGTAGGAGTGTAGACTGCTGCGAGCACTGTGGAAATCAGTGTGGAGATTCTTCAAATATCCAGGATTAAAAGTCCCACTTGACTCAGCTATTTCCCTTCTTGGTATCTTTCCTCAAAATTTAACAGCATCATACCACAGTGACATATGTGCACCCATGTTTATAGATAAACACATTTTGTAATAGCTGAATTTTGGAGACAGCTCAAGTGCCCATCAACTGACAATTGAGATGTGGATTTTTGGGCTGGGGATATAGCTCAGTGGAATAAGCGCTTGCCTAGCAAGCGCAAGGTCCTGAGTTCGATACCCAGTACCGCAAAAAAAAAAAAAAAAAAAGAGATGTGGGTTTTTTTTACAATGGAGTACTACTCTATCATAAAGAAATGTATGCTTGAGATACTTCTAGCCAAATGGATGCACCTTGAGACCATACTCTTAAGTGAAACCCCTTCAAGAACAGACTCAGGTTCAAGCTCTGCTTTTGCAGCAGGCATCTCCAACCCTTTCCAACTCTTCCCCTTCCCACAAGCCAGCTCCCTCCCAGTCCACAGCCCTGTTGCGCTGCATCCCTGGGCCAGATTCCACCTCCCAAGTTCACAGTTGGCTGTAAGCCCAGCAGTGGGCATGGTCACACCCGATCATCACTCAGACCCCAAAGGCCCCACCTATGATGGCTCAGACTTTCGGGAAATGCAGACCTAAACCGAAACACACAGTTTGTGCAAAAATGCATATTAACTGCAGGCCTGGGAGCACACCACAGAGTGGGTTGCAGGGCTGAGGAGTCGAAGGGGCCTGTGGTGGGTGAGGACACTTTGGGGTCCTCATCTTGAGAGATGTGGGGATACTTCTCTCTCCTCTGTGTAAGGATAAGATGTGAGCTAATAAGGTGTCTGGGTGGTAAAGAGATGGCAGACAGTGCCGACTCCTTTCTCCAGGACCTTGGCAGGGGACTCCAAAGACTCCATCTGGGGCACTTGTGCCTCTCAAAGCTAGTGCTCCAGTGCAGCAAGAGAGGCAGGGGCAGCATGGAAGCAGGGCTAGTAGTGTCTTGGCTCAAAGGAGAATCCAGGGTATACAGCAGAAGCAAGAGTCTGGTGCAGTTAGAATTTTCCACTGCTGTGCTTGGAATGGTGGAGCATCGTGGTTCAGTCTCCTCTTGTTTTATGAGTATTAATTCTTGTGCTTCAGTCAGTAGTAGCCCGGCCTGTTTGGTCTTGATGGGAGTTCTCCCGCTTGGCGGTGCTCAGAACCCTTTGGGCGCTCCCACTGCTTGTGCTTAGCAAAGTTGTGATGTCATTTTGGTTTCAAGATAGAGGTGACCCGGCGTCTGAGGTATCCGAAAGAGAGCCTCACTCATTCCCCAGTGTCACCACAATAATTGCTGACACGCCCTTCAACCTTTTGCTGCAGGCTCTTCTCCTTACCCAAGGGATGTTTGTGAGTGTCTTTCCCATGAGCAGCTGGTCCGTCTGCTGCGTGTGTCTCTTCTCTACTCACTGTCCTGCGTCGAATACCATCAGTTCAATAAAGGAACTGATATGCATCCGTGACTGTCAGACACAGAAAGAAACTGGCCTTCCTCTTTTCGCTTTGGTCTCCCCGTGGCTTTCCTCACAGCAGTGTGGTTCTCCTGCATTCTCAGTGGCTGCCTCTTCTCCACCCTCTGTCCTTCATTCATCCTCAGCGCCAAAGAAGCAAAGACCCCGGGAAAGCGCGCATACCTCTTCCGGTTGCGCCTCTTCTCCTTCGTGGTTGCTTAAAAGCAACACAATTTCCGGAAGATGATCTACCTGCAGTCTGCGCGGAATGGCGCCACCTTTGCAGAGAAGTTCCCCACACCCTGTCCCTCTCTCCTGTCTGAAGGCTGCTGCAGGCCACTGAGTCGCCTGCCATCTAGAGGGGATAGGTGGGATCGCAGGAGACTGTGGCAGCTCATTCCTCTGTTCTTCCCTGGCCCGGGAATGTGGGACCCATTCCGCCAAGGGTCCTCTGCACATTCCCTTCTCTTTGAAGAGCTGGAGTAATTGTCTCTGCTGAATGTAAAGGCAGACTCTTCCTGACACCAGTGTATGGATTTTTAGCACCATCACTGCAGCGGCAAGCAGAAGCACTGAGATGGCACCCAGGATTTGTAAGGAGATTTATTTTACATCGATGGGCACTGATCAGATTCATTTCCAAAATTTCAGGCCCTGATCCTCGGTAGTTTGGGGCTTTTTTGGGATAAGCAAGCAGGAAGTACAGAAGCAAAGTATTCGGTGGTTATTGATTGGTTCTTACAAGATGCAACATAGTGACCAATTTTTAAAGACGGAAGTAGCAGGAACTTGTAACAGGAACTGTTTCCGGGGCAACTAACAGGCTGGCCAAGTGAGGACATTTTCTGCTACATCGTGAGTCCGAATGGCCCACAGGTTTTTCTATAGCTGTTTTCTAACATTTGCCAGCCCCTGTGCCTGGGCTCATTTGAATACCTTGTTGTTTTACCTGTGTGATTTACCCTGCTGTGTTTCTTTCCGGCCTTCAGCCCCTTTGTGTGGGAGAGTTGTGCGATCCTAGCTGTTGTACTTTGTGGGCGTGTTATTTTGTTTCTCTGTGAGGCACACACATTGCACGTGGGAGGCAGGGAGCACAGCGCTCCTGCCCACTCCCTTTGCAGCCATCACTGTGTTCTTTCTTGTAACTCAGGTTATGATCTCTTTTGCTCCATGGCAAAAAAAAAGAAAATAAGAAAAAGAGAGCTGGCAGAGATAGGACGGGAGGAACCACCTCACAGCCAGGTCAGCTGGTTTTCAGAAATAATCTTCTTTCTTCCCCTTGAAGGAGAGAAAGCTTTTCTTTCACTGGCACATTTAGTCCCCAGCTGTGGGAGGTGCCGATTCTGGACAAGCACCACCGCCACAGCCACAATGCTCAGACAACCTAAGCTTTTCAGCTCCAAAGGGTGGAAATTTACTATTGGCCACTGCCGTGTCTCACTGGTATTGGGTGCTGCACATAGGAACTGAAGGGGGACACTTATTCAACCCATTAACCTGAGAGTGGCGATGTTTTCTGTCACTTTAAGAGAGTAAGTATGGGGAGGGAGGGCAGATGTCAAAACACTTGTACAATTTTAAAATGTCACAATTAAATATAAGCTGGTTTCCCTCCAAAGAGCATATTAACTCAATCGACTATTCCCAAGTTATGGAGCCAGGCACCTCTGCACACACTTGTAATCTAAAGCCTATTGTAGGTTGGTAAAATCTTCTACCAGTGAGTTCCTCATGCAGCCTGAATTTAAGCCATTTCCAAGAAAAAATTAATGCCTTGACAGGAATATATAGTAGTATAAGAAATGGGTGTAGGGCCACAAGCCTGTAATCCCACATACTAGGAAATACCAGGGGGTAGGAATGCCAGCGGGAGGGCATCCTAGGCAAAGTAATGAAAGCTGGCAAACAAGAAAGGGTGAAAAAGGAACAGACTTTTTGCAACAGGGAAGAACATTTTTGTATCTGCTAGAGGATGTGGGTTCAATCTTCATTACAAGGAAGGAAGGGAGGGAGGGAGGGACGAAGGAAGGAAGGAAGGAAAAGAGAAAGAAAAAGAAAGAAAGAAAGAAAGAAAGAAAGAAAGAAAGAAAGAAAGAAAGAAAGAAAGAAAGAAAGAAAGAAAGAAAGAAAGAAAGAAAAAGAAAGAAAGAAAGAAAGAAAAGAAGAAAGGAAGGAAGGAAGAAAGAGAAAGAGAGAGAGAGGGAGAGAAAGAAAACCTGAATTAAGAGAAGTGTGACTCAGTGGTGGCTCTTCAGCAGGAAATGCACTAAAGTGAAATGACTGAATGTTACCACTGAGTGCAGAGTGGGCCAGACAAGAAATGGAACAAAACATAAACACAGACTTGGGCAGGGGCCAGGCTATGAGGACTGTGGAGGCGGCATACATCATTTCCAGGGAGTTTACTCACTTTCTTTCCTGTCAGCAGCTACCCAGGTGCTATTTGTCCCAGGAGCCGCTGCAGCCTGGGAGATGCTCTCCCACTGAGTACATGCAGCCTCATTTGACCTATCTGCTATATGCAAATAAGCCTTCACAGGCTCCTTCAAATTATACATTTGAGCTGCACATGGTATTACAAGCCTGTAGTCACACATGCTGTGGAGGCTGAGGCAGTAGGGTGAAAACTGTGCTGCTGCCATGGTAACCAAAGTTCTGGAGGGACTACTGGTCCCATAACCCTCCAATTAGGCAGGTCAATCGGTGGTACCACACAGCACAGAAAGGACAAGGAAAGTGGCAGGACTGCAGGGCCTTCCCAGCGCAAGCAAGTTTGTGCTGGGAATGTCGATGTTCTCCAAGCATACTTTGGTTTGTTTGCAGGTGAAAACCCATAGTAAGTTCATGTAAGATCCAAATATTTTCCACAGCACAGCAGATCAGCGCAAGTAGCATCAATGAGCAATCACAAAAGGTAACCAACGCCCATGTCACTCCTGCCGCTGCAGGAAGCATGAACATCTTTCCAGCCCAGCAGCGAGCCCAGGATGAAGTCCAGACAGGGATGCTGCTTCTCATTATTTAGTGTGAAAAAGAGAAATTTCCCTCCTTGATCACAACACTGATAAAAAGTTCTAAGTCAAAGCCTACTACTTTGGGCACGAGTCTTCAGAGCTCACTACTCAAGCCCCAGGCTGTTCCCAGCTTGCAATCTTGCAGGCAGCACCAGAGGCCATCACCCGGCTGAAGTAGTTCATCATGGAACCAAACTTAGGGCTGACTGGGCATTGGGATTCTGAAGGGCTCCACAAGGGGTGGATCAGCGCCCCTGGCAGACAGGAAACCCTGATTTCTGACATGTCTGCTGGTGCCATTGTAAAAGAAAACGCCCCCAGCCAGTACACTTGTGCTCGCTGCCAGATAATAGTTTCTGTTCCCGCTCCGGTGGCTTCTGTCTCCAAGAAACCACTGG